>JAODLC010000047.1:11360209-11371276 GCA_026781145.1 Hippopotamyrus pictus
TACTCAACTGGTTGGTTGAAACAAAATCCTGGTTTGGATTTTTACTTTCTGGACCTGAAATGTCCACCTCTGACGTTCAAACCGGTGTGCAGCGAGGACGATCGCGGGACTGAAGGCCCACATGTTTTGCAATAGCTAACAGTGGGTGTAAAACGAAACAGGGGTAAGTCCATCTTTGGCCACAATAAGAGAGAGACGGTGGTCAGAAGTAAGACTGAGATCTATACTCTGACTTCACTAATATGCTCCAAAATCACACCAACATTATACCCCTTCTTTTGGGACAAGTGAGGAGGAACGGAGGACTCCCCCCCTCCCCCCCCCAAAAAAAAAATATGATTGTACCACAGAAGATTCTAGAGTGGAGCCAAAGTCAGTTGACAAGCTTATTCATTCACTTAACCTGCACCTTTGTCATATCAAATCACTCTGTCACATCACCTGATACTTGGTAAGTACAGGTAAGTGAAATGCTTGTGAAATAACAGCAAATAGTACTGCAAATAACAGCAAATAGTACAAATAGGAAGCATACACAGTAGTAATATTCTGCAATAATGAATAGACTGCAAACTAACACCAGATAAATACAATAATAATAGCGGCCTCCGTTTCCTCTCGGCCCAGAAACACCCAGATGGCAATATTCCTGCTGCACCCCTTTTTTGTGAAAGCTGAAATGCAGATAAAGGATCTCTTCCTTCCTTCCATTTATATGTCACATGGTTCCGTTAATGTTAATACTTTTCTTTAAAAAAAAAAAAAAAATTTAAATCATGAAATCCATTAAGCCACGGCCAGGCAGGGGTGAGACCCACTGCTTTGGGACACAAGGTGGCCATTGCCATGGCAACCACGCCCACTGGGTCACATGGCAAAACCGAAGCAACTGCAGCGAGCCAAAGGGCGTGACCTGAGTCTTCACCCCGGCCTCATTCCACTTCAGGGAACGTGGGGAACGGCGCTTGCGCTCCAGACCCGAAAGCAGAAACGGAAACAGACAGAGGATCAAAGGCGACAAAGCAGACAGCCAGTGCTGTTCCCACGGCGACAGACACTGGAGCACTGCGGCCGCGACACATTAAGGGAAAACGTGCAAAGTCACATCCACACGGGCCCTCAATCCAGAGTGCCTTTCACTGCATCATTGTTTGGGACAAACCAAAAGACACATGGTGTGTTTATTTAGAGGAAGTGTGGCAGGGAGTGGGCGGGGCTTGCAGAATCGCCACCGTCTCCAGGGGCGACCTCCTCCGTTTGCAGAAGAGCATGAAGGCCGTGTGAGGAGCAGCTCTTCCAGGACGTAATGACAAAACAATCAAAATGACCACGAGTATCATCCGGCCCCCTGCCAAAACCACTCTTCTAGTGAAAGGCCAGTGTGTAGGTCCACAGGGGACTGGAGGAGGGAATGACCAAGGCAGAGTGCCAGGTCACTGCAGGACTTACAGTCACCATCATAAACTGTGGGCAACCCAAAGACGCTAATAAAGTTAAGCGCGTGTTTGCGGGCTGTGGGAGGAAACCCATGGGGACAGAGAGAAAATCCTGACTCAACACACCCAGAAGCCGGTGCAGGGAAAACCACAGAGCCGGGATGTATAAACAGATATTTTTATCAATTTATATAGTATGATACAGGACCGGTTCTAGAAACAGACAGAACAGGCAGCTGCCAGGGCCCCCGGATGATGATGATGATGGAAAAAGAAAGACGGAATGCAGAGGAAGAGGAGGATGGGGAAGACAGATGGCAGAAGGAGGAGGACGAGAATCAAAAATGAAGATGAAAGACGGTGAAGAAAAAGGAGGATGAAAGATGGCAGACGAGAGACTGAAGGAGAAGAAAGCGGCGGAGGAGGACGGGAGACGGATGGAGGAGGAAGAGATGGATGAAAGATGGAAGACGAAAGGTGGAAGACAGTGGGAGGGGGAGGACGGAAGACTGAAGGAGGAGGAGGAGGAGAATAAAAAATGAAGACAGAAGACTGAAGGAGGAGGAGGAGGAGGAGGAGGAGGAGAATAAAAAATGAATACAAAAGACAGAAGACTGAAGGAGGAGGATGAAAGATGGAAGACAAAAGGCAGAGAAGAAGGAGGAGGAGGAAGACAGAAGAAGGGTAATATTGGTCCCCGTGGGGAACCTTTCGCCTGCCTCGCCTTGCCCTCTGTGACACGGACACATGCGTAGGTGAAAGCCAGCTTGACAGGGAAGGGCAGCCACCTGCAGCAATGCCCATGGATCTGGTGGTAAAGAGCTTTGCTCAAGGGCCCACAGACGGGCCGAGGTCGGGCTCGAACCGGTGACCTTCCGATCACAGGCCACAGGGTCACACGCCGCATTGACCTGCATTGTGAAGGAAGTGAAATGATCATCACTTTTCATGGTAGGCGGGCCACCCAAGAAAGGGTTTGCCTAGGGCCCCTAGAAAGGTAGGTGACGCGTCACCAAGGGGGTCCAGTCCCTTTTAGGGACACAACTGGGACCTTTCCGTTGCTGTCGGCCCATGCTGTATACACCAATCAGAGGCGAACGTTTCCTCTGCACATTCAGGTGAACGGAGAACAAACAAGCAGCTCACGGCCTGAAGACCAATGTGTTACATGTACATCACAGACCGCCCATGGGGGGGGGGGTCCTCTCTGTGTGCCCTGCCTGGCTGGAAGCTGTGACGAATGCCTGGTTTATAAATAAATAAACAAATAAACAACCACATATAAAAATAGCGGCAAAGATAGTTACCGAAACTAACATCATTCCATCGGACGTACGGAAGGAGACGCCACATTTGTTATTTCTGACTTATTCGCACACAGAGAGACGGCCAGCTAGACAGGGCCTGTATAAGAACCTGCAGCCACAGTCCGCATGGCCCAGTCTGACCCACAGTCCGCATGGCCCAGTCTGACCCACAGTCCGCATGGCCCAGTCTGACCCACAGTCCGCATCGCCCAGTCTGACCCACAGTCCTCATGGCCCAGTCTGACCCACAGTCCGCATGGCCCAGTCTGACCCACAGTCCGCATCGCCCAGTCTGACCCACAGTCTACTGTAGCGGAAGCGGGCAACCAACAGCCTCTCGGTGTGTGAATACGGCAAACAGAAACTCTCATTCTCAAACAGTGTTTGACTTCTGCCTGGCCAGTGGGAACATGCTCTTGTGGTTTTGAACCCCATTGTTTCTAAGACACATCACTGGGTGTGTGTATATAATATATTTTTTAATATATATAACATATATATTTTTAATTTTATATATATATATATATATATATATATATAGACACACACACACATCAGCATATAAGCATGGATGCAAATAACTGTTATGCACATACGCGTTTGGTGGGTGAAATGTACTTATTTTATGTGCATTTGCGCTATTATGCCAAGAAGTCTCAGCGCGTATCGCGTTACACGCCAAATGGTACTTACGTAGCAGCTATGTGCATCCCTGCATATAACATTTAAAAACAGGTGGCTAACAGACTGCACTTTCCGGTGACATCTGGTCATAAGTTTGCCCCCTTAACTTGGCTCCTTCAAAACCAATTACCATGCTTGCCGTCCTTCCTGCCTCCACGATTCCGATACCTGGTGAAAGGTAACAGAGTGACCTCTGTTCGGCTTCTGTGACGGTGGGAAAGTGCCACCACTTTAACCTTATGCCCGTCCTTGGTATCAACATTCACCCAAAATTCAACCCTTTATCCAGTGGAGGGTCATCGAGAGCCTGGAGCCAATGCCAGGAAGCAAAGGCTGGCAGATGGGATGCCCCCCTCTCTCTCTCTCTCTCACACACACACACACACACACACACACACACACAAGCTGAATAAGCCCAGCTGCACCAGAAGTTTAAAATTCACAAATATCTGCTTCATCTGGGGCCTGAAAGCATTACATTAACTCATACAGCTAAAGACCTGTAATTTCTTGAGCAGTTTGGTGTGGTTGTGGTGCACCAGTGTGGACATTCTGACCACCACCAATAACTGATATATTCCTGTCTAACATGACCAATACAGACAACCTCTGAGCCTCTTGTGCCGCAGCGAGACTCTCCAGTGCTGATTAGCAGAATGATCTTACATCATATTTTTATCCTCCGTGGAAAACAAACGTTCGATCTGCAGGCCGGGTTATTAATGAATTAAAAATGTGTCTCAGGCCAGAGCTTTGAGACCTCTTCTAAGTGGTGAATGAGCCGACAGAACACCTTGTCCTCCTCAAATGGCTGATTATCCGATGCAATCATCTCCATTGGGTTTCTAACCCCAACCCATTGGTGTAGTGAATGTGTCTTAAGCTCTGCTGCTGTCAACTTAGTCTAAATAAGGATCTGTAATATTGACTGATAGACACGTCGGACTGAAGCTTGATTTCTAACAAACGTCGGCCAATACCAATATGGTAACCGGCATATGGATCTCTGTGGTGTGGCGGGAACTTGGTGGACTGCTGGACTCTGAAGTCGATAGACCGAAAGCCTCGTCTTCTTTCTTCCAAATTTCAGCACCATACAAAGTGCTTCTTAACAAATTGCCCACCCAGTTTCAGTGAGGCTGGGGGAGTCATACTTAGCAGAGCCAATCTACTGAAGGTCATCCCCTCCCTTCAAGACTTTCCTCCATTTCCCCTCGGGAGGGGGGAATCAATAAAGTTTATCTATCTAAAGCTACCAGTGACTGATATTTGCAGTATAGTACATTAGGTACTATAAGGTAGACAATCAGTAGTATAGCACATTAGATACTATAAGGTAGACAATCAGTAGTATAGCACATTAGATACTATAAGGTAGACAATCAGTAGTATAGCACATTAGATACTATAAGGTAGACAGTCAGTAGTATAGTACATTAGATACTATATGGTAGACAATCAGTAGTATAGCACATTAGATACTATAAGGTAGACAATCAGTAGTATAGTACATTAGATATTATAAGGTAGACAATCAGTAGTATAGTACAGTACGTACTATAAGGTAGACAATGCTCAACCAGGTATAAGAAAGCAAGTGAGTTTTTCACCATTCAATTAAACGCAGGCTTGTGAGGGGCCTGCAGACTTTGTGACGCAGTACAGGGTTCAGGGCAGAAGCCTCCGCATAGTAAAAAATCCAGACCAAGGTTTTGTTTCAACCATGCAGCTGAATATAAAGAGTCACAGTCCGTTACTTTGCTGGTTGGTTCAAACAAAACCTTGGTCTGTATTTGTACTTTCTGGACCTGAACTGTCCACCTCTGGCCAAGTGCTTTGGTACTGCAGGTGGAGACTGATAAGCCAGACAAATAACAGAACGAGCAAACCTCAGAAACACACAGAGGTTACAGTGCTGCTGGTTGGTCAGTCACAGAGGGTTTTTCCAAATAAAGTAATCGATCATTCATCAGAATTCGAACTGTCGAATGTACCAAATTCTTTATATCAATCCTATAACGTAAGATTTTATTACTTAGCAGAAATATCAGAAAAAATCATCAAGTTGTGTTAAAAAGAGAAATAGGGATTAATGAAGAGAACTTGTCTGATCACCTGATCAAGTCAAATCCCACAGCTAGATCATATAATGGAAAAATTGTTACAATCAAAACTCAAAGCTATAGAAGTCGTATGAAATACGTCCACAGAGGGAAATGAGCAGGGAGCAGGGAGCCTGCCTCAGCAGCTAGCAGCAACAGACGGTATACAGCAGGGACAGGCAGATCCATACCTCAGTGTCGATACTTCAATACTCAATTGGTATCGATTACCATTTAAAAGTATCCGTTACAAATGCTTGTTTTCCTCAGAGGTGACACTTCCACAATAACAGATCCACTCCCAGAGGCCCATGACATTCATAAATAAGTAAAAAAAAAAACTCTTAAAAACTGATCCCATTTTATTTTATTTTAACTTGTATTAATGGGACTAAATCCAAAAGCATGAAAATGCTTATTTTTTTGTTTGAATTTTAACTCAATTTACAGACATATAATGGAGTTTAATTTATATGTATAGTAATGTTTACAGATTAATAAACATCATTAAATAAATATTTAGTATCATATCCATATATTAGTTCATAAAATACTTATTTGGGTACTGAATGTAAAAATTGTAGTACTGCCTGTCTCTAGTATGCAAACAGCACAAAAATGCTAGAAGCTGCTACCACATCAAAATGTGACCCTAACAGAGTAATAATACTCAGGGTGAAATATCTGGTGACATGTGCTTCATCGCCTCTTATTTTTCCTGCATGAGTTTGTGCGTGTGCAATAAAAAGGATTAGGGTTTTTTCATTATCTGCAGTCCGAAAACCTCTGAAAGATTTAATGAACTTTTCAGCTTTAATGATTCCACTTCAAATGATTAATAAAATAGCTTCCTGGACTCGAATTACTACCAGCAGGTAAAAGCAGCAGTATGGGCTTAAAATGTACATGCAGAAACATGGAAACAGATGTGAATGACTTCCACCATTCCGCGTCGGTCAGCAAACTTCCCCTTGAGCCCTACTGGTGATTTTTCTCCTCCCCAAAGAAAACCTGCCAAATTAAACAGAGCATGGAAATGGAAAGAGGCTGAACACAACAGCACAGGAACTCCATCTGAAGGGAGGGGGCGGACAGGGGGTGGGGGTGGCGGTGGGCGATACACACACCCATCACTTGAGAATGCCAGAAACTCTCAGATAGAACAGGGAGCACAAAAAAATCTGATCTAGCCCACTCTGTTACACCTGACCAGAGACAGAGAGAGAGAAAGAGAGAGAGAGAGAGACTAGGCTTGTTCCAGCTTGTCAATAAGGGACCACAACAATGCCATTGTCTAAAGACAGGGTTTCCACTCAGTTGCCAGGATCACAACGGGATACCAGAGATGAGCTCAGTGCATGAGCGGATCCCATCCTGAAAGTCGGGGAATGGGTTCCCCTTCCTGCAAGTCTGCATTTTAATCACAAGTCCCCCCATGGAGGTTGGAGTTCAGCATTCACAGAGCCGCAATCGGGATATTTACTGATCCGCAGAATTCCATCTGACAGACAGTATGTACATTACCCGAAAAGTATTTCAACTACAGTAGTAAGATGCGCTCTACTATCTGTTAATTTGTGACTTTAACAGAATACATGAAAAAATATTTCTTATATACAAAATATGCATTTAATTGTATCCATATCCATATAATCCATATAAAATCCATAAAAAGGAGGCACCAGTGCAGCTATGCTGAGCTTCTAATGGACGCCCAGGTCAAGTGTGGGCAGCACTATAGGCAGGAGGTACACAGCAACGTCTAACAAAGCGAGAACCTAATGGATGATTCAAGGAGCAGAAGTGGAATATAAGATTATCCAGGAAACACAGAGAGGCGTCAGGTCATACCTCCAGTACACCTGCACTAACTTACGGTGCCCTTCTGTCACACACTAGCACTAACTGCAATAACAAACCGTTAAATGAGTCACAATTCATTACTTAACAGTTTGGCACAAGGGGATGCAATAATCGATCTGACAGGACATTAACACCCATTGTATTCAATGACACCAGACACACTGCATTACATTTAGAAAACAAAGAAAAAAGAACTTTATTATAAATATATCTCAAGTATGGAAATCTAAACAGCAGACAACATGACACCCAGACTGTCAGCCCCATTGTATTAACCGAAATGTTGTTTGGCGCACCTTGGATTATTCAAAGGCTGCTCTTTGAGGAAAGCTTCCCAGAAGTCCCCTCCCGAGTTTCCTGCATCAAACTTTCTAACATCTGTTCTTGATTTGGGACGAGCGGATGTTGTGATGCAAGGGGGGCAGACGGGGCTTGTGGGGGCGGGGAATAGTTTGCAATATGGGACAAAATAATAATAATAATCATAATAATCATAATAAATAATAACAAATTCAAAACCTATCCGATTTTAAACTTTACAGAAGGATATACAAAATCCTAACCTATGGAAACCCAGCCCAGTTTTTCAGGAATAGTCCGATTAAACAAAAAAACCGCTTTCAGGTGCAAAAGAAAGGCGACATCGTTTCACAAGACCTCGAATCAGGTAAAACCTCTGGATAACTTTATTGACACGTGACCCCCACGGAGCCCGCATCTTACGCCGCTCGTCGGCCGACATCCAGCCGCCAAATGGTTGTATAGGAACACCATTTTCCCTTTGTTCCCAAATGCTTAGACTTCAGCAACGCGTACGCTGATTTTCCACAGTTAAAGAGCAACAGCTACGACCATGCAATATTGTTTTAGGTTTCCTCCTGTGTTGGAGCCATTGTTTTACGACAGAAGGTAAATGTCTTAATTAAATATTAGATTGTTTACATTATGGCTCCACTGTTGTTGCATGAGGAGACTCCTGCGGTCCCAACTACTGCACATGACAAACCAGCTAATGCACAACAGAAGGGTGATACAAAGTAACTTTCGTTAATTGATCGCTGTGGATACAATGTGACAAGGGGCCGGGATCTGAATATGGAGAAAAGCCGAACAAAGTCAAGGGTCAACCGGATTCCTTTCCGGGACTGAACTAGAACGATCTTTTTATTGGTGCCCTATTACGGTATAATACACCGTGTCCACACTGCAAAAAGGGAACCATTGCAATTTTCACCCATTGCTCACCCACCACTGATTTAGTTACATGTCATAACCGAAAAAAGAGATAATGCGGTCATTGGAGGACGGTGCTTTCATTAGTCAGATGGCAGATACATGCTGTCGCCTACCTGAATCGGGGGGAGTCCTTAAGGCATTCTTCAAAATCCACAGTCACCTTCATCTTCCTTTTCGATTCAGCACACCAGGAAAAATATAAAACTGCAGCCCCTTATGCCTTTCCCAAATTGGAAGCGCGAATAATCGTCGAAATCAAAACACGCCCTTTTTTGTTACTGAAAATAAAAATTTAAAAGCTATTGTGGAATAATAAAGAAGAGGATGCCGGCCGCGTTAATTATCCATAATAAAGGGGGCCGAGTCATTGCACTGCTTCTGCTTTCGGACAAGGAGAATATGTTAAGCAAACGATCGCTACAGTCCGAGCTGCATCGGACCCCTCCTGGATTTACCCGATCGTCAGCTTTGGATACGCGGTTGAGTGTCAGACCGGAGGGCCAACGGGAGCATGACAGAGGCTGGGCTTCTCCCCGTTTCCTGTAATGAAGCCGACGCGGGGCTCCGTACTGTGTGGAGGTCCGATCCTCTGCCGCGTCCCGCCCCGCACTTATCTGTGCGTTAAACCGTCACGCAGCGCCATTGCGGGACGTTTGCATACAGACACTTTCAGTTTTGTTCTCGGGAATCATAAAGCAGTGGAATCATGGCCAGTGTAAGCGCATGGACGAACGGTAACAGTCCGCCCTCTGGTGGACATTTATATTTCTTTGTAATTGTTATGAGGAGCTGTCGCTTTTCGACGCTGTTTCAGTGATATGACTTTAAATGTAAAGTAGATTTAGATAATTACACATAACCGTGTTTTAAATGTAAGAAAAATAGCTAATTAAAGCAACAAACACAGTGCTTTATATAAAAAATAAACATCTTTATTTGCTCAATACTACAAACACAAACACAAAGGTAGGTAAGAAACTAACAAATTTCATTGTGAGGACAGGATGCTCCTTCCTAACGATCCTAAACTGTGCTGTCAAATTATTACTGGGGGGGTATATTGTCATCCAGTGTCCCCAGCCTTGTGTCCTATACTTTCTGGAAAAGGCTCCAGACTCACGACAACCATGTACTGGACACTTGGTTACTGGAGATTAATAGATGGTGTGTGTGTGTAATATTGCACAGTTTATTTATACATGTAATTTAGCAGTTCCACAGCAAAACTATGTACTAAATATGGTACTTAATGATTTAAAATTATGAATTACTCAGTAATACCCAAGATGGAACATGAATAGATGAACATTGCACACATAATTTGTTCTCTTTCAATCAGGAGGAATTAGTTTCCGATTTCTCTGCTTTTTTTCTCAGATATTCATTTTAAAGTCATCAGTTTCAAATCACTTTTATTGTCACGTCACTTGTCACCAGTACACAAGTACTGTACATGTGAATTAAATGCTTGTGTGCAAAGCCTCTCGAAGCAGCCATAGTATGACACAAATTAACAATCAATATAAGTATAAATATATAAAATAAAACATTTGAGAAATCTGTGTATGTACATACGTGTATGCAGTGGTGCAGTAAGAATGTACAGTTACAGTAAATAATGTACAGAAGAGCATCATGTGGAATGTGTGGTAAATGGCTGAGTGTCGATGCTCATTGTTAATGATCAGAGCTCAGCAGTTCGATAGCCTGGTGGAAGAAACTGTCCCTCAGTTTGCTGGTCCGGGATCGGACGCTGTCTGCAGTACTGGGGTCTTTGATGATCTCCCCTGCTTTCCTCAGGCACCTTGTGCTGTAGATGTCCTGGAGGAAGGGAAGCGCACCTCCCATAATCCTCACAGAACACTGCACCACACTCACAGACCACGGCACCACACTCACAGACCACTGCACCACACTCACAGAACACTGCACCACACTCACAGACCACTGCACCACACTCTGCAGAGCTTTGCGGTTGTAGGCCGTGCTGTTGCCGTTTCTGCACGCATGTAACTGTAAATTAATCCAGGACATGCGACACCTTTGCCCAAAGGGGGAACGTAGGTTAACTGTCCATGCGCTCTGCCATGTGGCCATCTAAACATCTAAGCATTTAAACATCTGCAGTTACAGCAAGATCACAGCATACTGGACTAGAAATCCAAAGAGTCCACTTTATGGGGAGAAGAAAAAATCAGGGCGTGAGCACGTGTGGTGAAACATCTGAGGTACAACTGAAAATACCAACAGCACCTAACCTCCGCTTTTCATATGCTAGTCCAAAATGAAGGGGATCCCAATGCCCCAGTGCAGTGACGGGGACACTGTGGCCAGCAGGGGGAGCCCATCCTGTGGTCTGTGTGGATCCCAATGCCCCAGTGCAGTGACGGGGACACTGTGGCCAGCAGGGGGAGCCCATCCTGTGGTCTGTGTGGATCC
>JAODLC010000047.1:11382409-11393119 GCA_026781145.1 Hippopotamyrus pictus
AATTTCTCTTGCCTGTATGTGTGTCTCATTTAGAACTAGATGGCATGGGGGGGGAGGAACTCCCATGGGGATCAATAAAGTATCACTATTCTATTCCAAAAAACTGGGATCCTGCCTCCCTCGCGAGGGGCGTAGCCTGTTAGGCATTACGACCACGGCAGCGAGCATCTTAACGCACATCCTGCCTCGCCAGCCTCTGACCACACCCCTGACAAGAATGAATCCACAACAAAGGTCAATTAATTGGATAAAGCAATTATATCAGCAGACAGGGGCATTTTGTTCCATGCTTCTAATACTTCCCAGAAGGAACAAAAAACATCTAAACTTTTACTACACTTATTATAGTGCCGAAGGCATGTTTGCTTCATTAATATCAAATGAGCCTAATGTATATTCCAGCATATGCATCTTATCAGCCTTGATAACGCTGAACGTGTTCCTTATGGGAGTTTGAGATCCAAGTCCTTGGCTGGGGCAAAGTTCAGGAAGTACATAAAACTCACATCTATACCCACCCACCCCTATATCCTGGTTCATAGAAAGTCAGAGCTCACGCTGCTGCATTGTGACCCAGCCAGATTACGGATTCACACGAAGAGCAGGTTACACTATGCAGGCTGGGTGGGACAGGCGAACAAGGCTCTGCTCACTATAAGGGTCCCCCAACCGTCAAAACCAGTAGCAAATCAATCCCATTATCTAATCTCCACTGGTCACGTGCTGCAGCTCTAACATGGGAGGCACTCAGAAACCTGATAGAGCTACATATATACTGTGTGTGTGTGTATGTGTGTGTGTGTGTACACGACTTGATTCAACACAATGCAATTCAAAGGCTCAGTTTGACTCCAGGTCTCTCGCAGGAGGCGACAGTCAGCGATCACCAAAGCAGCCCCGCCTCGTCTCAAGCACCGCGCTTGAGAACTCAAAGAGCGAATGATCTAAATTTCCTGCTGGCCCGTACACGTGCAGCCAGACACACGCTCACTCAAACAAACACGAGCGCGAAACGGTATCAACAAACAGACCACGGTACACAGAGTCAGCAGCCAAAAAAATCAGACAATGCAAAATTGCGAGCGGGTAAGTGTATTTTATTATCCCAAGGGCCAGTTGGATGAACAATACACGTCGCTCTCATGGACACAGGGGAAAATGACATCACATTATGGTAATTACTATAACACAACAGAGGCGGCTATGCAGGAGTTAGCACATGGTGTTAAATGGAAGCAACATCACTATGAATGACCCCTGACGCAGAAGGTAGACGGTTAACTGCACAAACTAAAAGCTTCAGATTACAGTCCAGCTCTTTTCACAGCTGGTTAGATAGGGACAGGCATCTGTGCGTCAAATCTTTGTGAAAAAAGTTCAAGTTTAGCAAATTTGTGTTTTCCTCCTTCACATACCCTGTAAAAACATCACGTATAAATGTCTTGTGTTGACTTTAAGCACAAAGATCAATGCGATAATAAGAGAGACACCTAAACAGGAAAAGCGCAGCTGGATTCGAGTGACGAGGCTGACAGGTGGTCAGATGCTCGAGACGTCAAGGTCAGCCGGCTCCCAACGGCCGCTTTATGCGATTATTCAAATCTGGCCAGAATAAACACTCAAGCAAAGGCAGATGTGAGGCACTCTGAAAGGCTCGAAAATGAAACGGCATCTGAGGGGAAAAGTACAAACGACGACAGTCGCACATCACAAAGCACATAGCGTGCTCCTTCCAGCACACAGCTTTGTTTTTGTAAAGACAGCTGGAGCTTAAATACGTGGCAATGTGACCGTGACACTGAGACACACGAGAAGTCGATACTAGCTGCAAACTCTCCATAAAGTGCTGCTGATGCACGCAGCCGGTTATGCTCAAGACGGCAGCAGGGCAGATGAAACTTTTCAAATTGTGTGTGGGGTGGGGGGGGGCGATTTATAAAGATTTCCAAAAACCCCAAATCCCAAGCCAAATGGACATCTTCAGGTTAACGCTCAGTCAACCCCCAAAACCTCGGGCCCAGTGCAAACCAGGAGAAGGGCAGTATGGAGGTATCCTCTGCCCAGAATAAAAACCGTACACATTTCAACAAGGAAGGCCCATATGTCCAAAGGCCGCCAGTAACTTGATGCTCATCACTGCTTAAGGGCAGAAACGGGATTCCGTTCTCACCAGGAGCAGAATCACGCGTGTTGCAGGTCGTGCCGGCGGCTCCAGCTATAGATGCCCAAAAGGACTGCAAGTCCCCAAAAAAGCACAAGTTAGCATCCCGTTGACATTTCAGGTTCTAAAAGGGGATCAGCACACCTAAAACTAACACTTTAAAAACGTCAACATTTTTGTCTGGCAAACAAAACATTAAAAAGTCACCCCAGTCTTTGTAAATCTGTGTTCCCATCGAGCGGCACGGGTTCCTGGGGCTCAATTTCAAAGGTAACAAACGGGACTTTCGGTTTCTCAGATACCCCGTCCCACCTAGTGCAGAATCAGCCGTCAACTGCTATTTACCTGCTACCATCCGGCCCTAAGCTCAGGGCGCCGCCACTCGCAAGCCGGCTGTAAGCATCTCCTAACAATCATGTCGTCAACCTGTGGGAAGCACGCCAGCTTCTGTGCTGTGTGTTCATGTGCCGAGAGCCATAATGTACCCTTTCAGCACAGCAGACTAAAAAAAAAAAATTACAGATCCTGCATTTGCCAGTTCATTTTCTGCTAGCTACTACTAAACGCACATGGAATTAAATGGCTTTTAAAAAAAAAAAAAAAATGCAAGAACATCTCCAGTTTCTGAACACACATCTCCTGCTAATATTAAAGCTTAGATCTTACTCCAGGACAATCTCCTCAGCCCAGAAAACTGGGCACAGATACACAGGTGTGTAACACTGACCTAGGAGGTCTGAAGACATAAAAGAAACAGCAGCAACACACTGTATCACCTTGGCTCTCCAAAGAAAACTTCAGCCAAATCCATTCGTCATAATTATCATTAATGCCAAGTTACAATGCTGGTCGCTTATAATTGGTTTACAATAATAGTAATTAAAAAAAACAATACTTCACTTAAAAAGCCTCAGTTGGCATATTTTAAAAGGCAAGAAACATATGCAATTCAGTTTAAGCATTTAACTTGTGGCACCAGTAGGGGGGCCGTCTCACGACCCGGTGGGGGAGGGACGCTTCAGTGTGGCACTGTACTTCATGGGGGCTGCATCCGCTTGCAGCTGGACCTCCACCAGGGTGAAGATGCTGATCTCCTGACAGGCAATAAAGCACGTGAGCGTGGTTCCGGGTCATGAAAGTAGGGCACGTGGGGAACAGGGAGTGTAGAGTCAGCTTTTCTGAATTAGAAAATTAATTTACTCCCGGCGGAACAGGAAAGGTCAACTTTAATTACATAGTACAGGCAAGGTACTGCAGCCATTTAAGGTTAAGTAGCAAGTTAAGCTAAAGGGGTACTGGGACCAAACTCAATTAGTTCTAATGCGTTAAGGTCTTGTCCACATATACACGGGTATGGAAACGTAGCTTTTTCCATATGTTTTGGCCTTTCGTCCACACGCAAATGGCGTTTTACGTCACTGAAAACGGAGCATTTGTAAAACCCCATCCAGGGTTTACGAGATTTTCAGAAACTCCATTTTCAGTATCGACGTGTAGACAGGGAAAACTGAGTTTTCGGCTTATAATGACAGACTGTGTGCCGTTGTCAACTTTGTTTCACAGAGGGTGCGCTGTTTGCTGCTTTTAGCCTAGCAGAAATGGTAATAAGGCTTCTGATTGGCCAGCATGGCTTTACAGTTAGAGTTATAATGCCCCCTGCTGGTTCGGCATGCTCTTGACAGCGTGTTTTAGCATTTTCATGTGGATGGAGATTATTTTTTTATTAACAGAGGAGGAAAAACACCGTTTTTTAAAAGTACCTGTGTCAGTGTGGACAAGGCCTAAGGACAAAGCCTGGAGCCCATACAAGGCAGGCAGGGGAACATAGGGTCATCCAACTGCCTGCTTTTGGATTGCGGGAGGAAGCCAGAATACCAGGAGGAGAAACACCAGCTCCACACACGGTGCCAGAGGTGGGAATCAAACCCACAACCCTGTGGTCGTGTGAGGACACACTCCGCCACCACACCACTATAGTCATAAGGGGTCTGCAATAAGGCCTTTACGTTTTTCTTCTACGGTGACATCCGTCTTTAAGCCGACCTGCATTTGGAGTCCTGAGATTATCTTTATGGCAGTCATGCAAGGGACCCTTTGCCCTTTACAAGGGTGGGAATAATCAACATAATCGCACAAGCCAAAAAAAACAGCAGAGTTTCAGATAGCAAAGCCATCTGACTTCCAGGTCCTGCTCTAGCTGCCTTTGGAGCAAAAAAAATGTTTGTATATATATATATATATATATATATATATAAAAGCCATGATTTAAGGCCACACCACGCTGATCTAAAGACTGTGTACTTTGACAGGACACACTCCATTAAGTGATTACAGACCACACAGTGAGGTTGTTAGTCAGAAATGACTTTTTACTATGCGTACGCCATGACCAGCCTGGTCTGTCTGGAGAAACTAAGAGTACGACATGGAGGCTTTTCTTTTCATGGAGGCAGCCTGATCTCCCCCAACACAGCTCCGCAGTCCAGCCTGGATACACGCCTCTTACCTGCTCCACGGGTCCCCGCACTGTCTCGTCCGCCGCCCAGACCAGGCTCAGCTCCGGCTTCTTCCCAACCTTGCGGAAGCGGAAGTCTTTCAGACCCTGCAGCGCCTGTGGGAGATGATGGCGTAGTCAGGAACGAGGCTTTTTCGCTTCGCCGAGAGACGAGACGAGACGGCCTGGACTAAAAATCAGAGCTGCTGTATATGGAGGAGCAGTTTGGGAGGTTGGCAACCCAGGGCTATGGCTAGCGCAGGGGTCTGGTGGGCTACTATCCAGGTTTTCTATCCTACCTGGCTTCAGATAAATACCAGGGTCAGGTGTGGCTCATCAGAAGCCAGGTAGGATATAAAACTTACTGGATAGTAGCCCCCCAGGACCGGAGTTGGTGACCCCTGGGGTAGAGGCTATGGGAGTCAGAGAGCGCTCGAACCGCAAAGTGTCGAGCAGCAGACGCAGGTGACTCGATTGTATCCTTGTCAATCGACTACTTATCAGCCATGTGTCTGTAAAGGATCCGAAAGGAAGCCAGCAGGACGCCCGCAGCTCCCTGAAATTCTGCAGAAGGCGGCAACCAGGCAGAACGCCCCACTCACTTTGCAGTAGATGCGCTTCTGCACGCCGTACTTCAGCACCAGCACGTCGAAGGACTGGTCGAGAACCCCCATCACCATGGCCTCGGAGTCCAGGGGGCCGCACTCCTACGGGAGAACACAGCTGTTGGTCTGCGGCGGCCGGCGGAGCTCGTAAAAGGAGGCGGGCGTGGGGCCACGATCCTTTAATTACCGCGCCACGTCTGCTCAATAAAGCCCGACACAATGAATTAAATAAATTCACAGTCTGTTGTATAATTAAAGAATGAAAAGGGGGAAGTGACTGGGCACAGGCACGTGGTTACAGGGCTGTGTTCAGCCTCTGTGCCAGGTCAGGTGCCAGGTCAGGTGCCAGGTCAGGTGTCAGGTCAGCTTCAGGTGAGGTTGGGCCGTCCTGCCCCAGGACAGGTGCTCACCTTGACAAAGGCGGCGAAGAATAAGTCAGAGCTGAGCTCCTGCACGCGCTTAGAGGCCGTCTTCTTGTCGTTGCAGTGGGACGCTTGTCTCTGGACATCCTCAGCTTCCAGGCTGGGGTGGGGGCTGCACCCTGGGGGGGGGGGGACACGGGACCTTCAGGTGTAATAAAAACCCCTCCATTCATACAGCTCTGTTCCCACCCCAAAGCACTTCAACCGCAATACAAAATGCAAATATCGGTAAGGTTACTTTTAATGTTCAATTTTATCGTACGTACATGTTTGTGTGTGTGTGTGTGTGTGCGTGCGTGAGATCCAGGCGACTGTTAAACAGGCACATCTTACAACTTTACTGAAAGACAAGCATTTGCATAAGGGTTACAAATACTGAACTCATTTGGTTCTATGTCATTAACCACTTTCCAAACCCGTGCACTGCAGTCATATTCACCCATGAACAATCCTTTGTTAGGTTCACCTAAACCCAAAAGGAATGTCACTGTCATGAGCAGCCATGAATCGGCCTCGAACTCTGCTCGCATCTCACCCAGCGCCGCGCCCAACAGGCGATGCACAATGACGTCAGCGTAGCGACGGATGGGCGAGGTGAAGTGAGTGTAGAAGGGTACATTGAGGGCATAGTGTCGAAACTGGGCCTCATCCATCAGGACCCCGGTGCAGAAATACACAGCCATCTGGAAAAGGGCGGAGAATGGCCAATGTGAGGTGCTGACTGATCACTGAAAGCGACCTCTGACCATGGGACGGGCCTCGATGGAAATCAAATACGTGCAATAGATGCTTAATAGGTTTATACTACAAAATTATAAAGAAATATTAATTTCTATAGGACACTGCATCTAACAACCACCACCTAGATAAGAATTCATTAGGCTTTCATGAAATTAATTATACATTTTAAATGCAGAACATTCCCCCAAGAACTGAGCTGTGGGACCGTTACCCTTCGCAGGTTATCTGGAAAGTGAGCTAAAAGCTGCAAGCTAGCCGACCGGTTCAGCACCAGGGACCTTTCCAGCCTGCTTAGGGCCTTAGACTCCCGTTTCCCAGCCTACGTGTGCGGCCGGCCTCGAGGGGCAGCCCCGGGACGGCCGGGCCGAACCTGTGTGGGTTCCGGCCCGATTCGCGACCCGCGACACAGGTCTCAGAACTGGCAACCTGCTTCATTAAGGCTCGGCTGCAAGACAGATGTTCACAGCGACTCATTAACTGCGGAAAGGCCTGGAGCGGGAGAGACTGACCACAGAACCAGAACCCTCCCGCCCCCCAAAAAACACGACACGATATTACAAGATCAATTAGATTAATAAATACCACTAAATGTGGATATAAAGTAACAAAATTCTCTTAAGTAACCAATGGACGTGGAAATCTCTCTGAGTGATGAAGGAACATCTCTTCTGCAGAAAATACTCATTAAACATGTACTTTGAAGACCTCCCACCCTGCCCCCAAAAATCACATTATTGTCTTTAATGAAGAGAACATACACTTTGCCTGGTAGGTACAGGGACTGAGCCTAATTCAGTTAATATCGCCACTCAGGCAGATTCTCTTTCTGCGGAGCGGCGCTCACTCACCTGCATGGGCCTGGAGCACATGTTTGTGAGGACCTCTTTCCTGGCGAGCGAGTATTGGTCCTTCCCCAGGGTTTCGTTCAGACTCCTCTGCGGTGACAGTAAATTAGATTAAAACATACAGTACAGGCATGGACAGCTTTATAACACAGGCAATCTCTTATGGAAACACACTGCCACTTTGATTATCGCCAGAAAGTGACAAACCAACCAAGTCAGTGTTTCCTAACCCGGTCCTCAGGGACCCCAGACGGTCCATGTTTTCGCTCCCTCCCAGCGCGTGGTAATACCGGGTTGGAAAACACAACACAAGCCACTCTACTTATCTGTCCATCTACTCTGTGTACATTATCTACTCTGTGTACACTATCTACTCTGTGTACACTATCTATCCAGCTATCAGACAGCTAAAGGAATTTGGAACTGGAAGGTACAAATGGCAAGAGCATGACCCACGTGGACGGCGAACACTCACGTGAAGAGCCCCTGCAGAGGAGAAGTTCAGGCTAAGGCCCATCTGGTCGCAGAACTCCGTGAGGTCGTCCACCATCTTGGTCTGGGGCGGAGGGTGTCGGCGAAGCAGGGCATATTCTGGGAAGCTTCGGTAGATCCGGTGGGCGGTGGCCATGTTGGCCAGGAGCATGAACTCCTCTACAAGCCTACGGGTGGGGGGCGGGGGGTAGGTAGCTGTGAATGCGAGTGTCTCATTGCTCGTGGTCGAGTGGCGAGCAGGTTTTTCCAACATGCATAGATGAGTCCAAGAGCTTCCTCATCACCACTGCAGAAGTATCTGGACAGCAGAAGCACCCCTGAGGGCTCATTAATGGCTTCATTAAGATGAGGGGTGTAACAGTGCACTGTTGCCGTATTATTTCGTGATTGAAGAAAATGACTAAACGTTGCAGGAGTGTAACAATGCACAGTGGCAGGAAGCTAGGGTTGTAAAGGGGCGGAAAGTTTCTGGGAAGTTTCCGGAAACTTTCCATCCCATGGGAAGTTTAGCTGGGGAATTTTGGAAATATTACAAGTTGGAAACTTTGCAGGAAGCTATTTATGAATGTTACCACAAGAGGGCGGAACAGGCGCAATCTAAGATTCACTTTGAGATTTTATTTTTGCATTTTGCATTGGAGTCTGCAGAAAAGGGACAAAACTGCAAGAAATGGCCTGAAAACAGCTTTTTGGTAAGTATATGTGCCTGGAAAGGAATAAATAATTGTGCAGTCTTAGTTTTTCAGTTTTATTTTGCTGAATATACTGCATAAAGCCATGAGTCTTGAATCGTCTATTGAACCAAATCATGAGTAGACTATCGTTACACCCCTAATTAAAACCCAATCACAGCGGTCCTCAAACTTTGGTATGTGTACCATTCGTGGTGCTCATGAGTGCCCCCAGGTGGTACACAAGACCACTTGTTCATTTGTTAAGTACTGTGATTCAGGGTATTGTCATTTCTTTCACCCATAAGGTACTCGAATGCTTTGTTTTGATCCAGAGTGGTACTTGATGCAAAAAGTTTAGAACCACTGCACTAGTATATTCATTCATACCTATATAAATGATTCAGCATGTATCCCGCAACCAGAAAGCATAAGCTTTAGTCACAAGAGCCTATATCTGATATAATGTGACAAAGGGTACAGAAAAAGGGAATATGCCAGCTCACTGTACAGAAGACAAGACGGCATTGCATCAGTGTGCCAGTCTAGAGATTTAACAGAACAATGCAATCTCTCAGTCAAGCTATTCAATCGCTCTTTAGCTCAAATGGCCAAAGTCCTAAACGCAGGTAAACAGACGGGTGCGGCCAATCGCCTTTCCACAGCTTAAAAGAGTCGTGATCGACACCCCCCCCCCCACACACACACACACACACACCCTCCATAGAGGAGATACAACACACTACGAGCTAAAAGTGTACTTGGCTGCATGAGCCTCTAGATAACAGTCGCAGGTGGATTAATGAAGCGCAAACAGGAAACGGGAGGAAGAGCATCCGCAGTACAGCCAAGCACGTGGGGAGGAGCGATTCACCAATCTTCCAGCAGGTGGCAGGGCAGCTTGCCGCAGAGTAGCAGCGAGCGGCAGGCAGCAGCAGGCAGACGCCAAGCCGGTGACATCATCAGGGACCACGAACGTACACAAGCCGCTAACGGCTAACAGCGGATAATAAGCCCATCGAAGCTCTGTAACCTGCACGGGATAAGGGACTATGATGGATATATCAGAGCCACATGATTCATTAAACCCCCATTTAAGTCTGTTAAATAAGCTTCTGGCAAGTAGATGTTCCAAAGCAGTGGCCTCCTCACAATGTCCATAACTTAGAGTATAATGTAACTTATGAAACAGGGATTGTTTTACTTGCCCTGAAACGCCAAATATCAAATGTATGACTTCCGCACTGGAAAGCAGAGCACCGGGCCGCATCGTCACGAAACCTAGTTGAGCTGGTGTTTTCCCCTGTGGGCGGGGCACAAAGACTGGGCCATTTGCACCAGTGAAGCTCAGGCGGGATGCCTGGGGGGGGGGCAGGGTTGGGCACGAACTAAAGTGGATATTCAGTTCCTCTTCAGAGTCACTGATTGAAACCCGGTGTTTCTGCATCAGATGAGAAACGTGAGACGGACTGAGTATGTAACGACAGTACAGGTAGGACAACAGTGCCGTCAATAAAAGAGGACAGACAAGGAGTACATGTAGAAATGACATTTCTATTTCGTTACTAGCCTAGGGTAAAACTTTCTGTACTTTCCCTTGTACACAAGCTCTTGGCCAGCAGTGACTCCAGGGAGAAACAACTACTGTCCGTACCTCTAACATTTACAACAATCTGAGGCGCATAGACACTGACATATAAAGACATTACGCTTTCATTAAAAATGATCTTAATTGGAAGCTTCTTCAAAAACCCTGAGCTTTCTTAACAGTCTCCGATCCACTCGAGGTTGGAATTCACACCTGGCAAACTTCTCAAATTGATTGTTTGGAAACGTCTCTTTCGGTGAGAGTGAGTTCAGGAACCTTGGGAAAGCACAGGTCGCATTCATGGGGGAGCGGATGGAACAGAGCTTAAGGGTGTGAAGGAAGTAAATTTAAGGTTACGGGTGTAAAGATCATGAAATGGATCTTGGGGAATCACCCTGGATTAAAGTGCTCTGAAATGCCCCAGTTAAATACAAAAAAAAAAAAAAGATAAATGCAATTAAATTTGGACAAAATCATACTGCATGTGTGATGGACTAATTCAGAATTAAAAAATAATAAATTCCAGCCACTTAGCCATTTGATTAAGCGTGGATATTACCATAACACGGATATTACTATAATAACCTTCAATAAACCGACTGGCTGTCAGAGGCGGACATTTCAGGTCCAGAAAGTAAAAATCCAAACCAGGATTTTGTTTCAACCAATCAGTTGAATATAAAGAGTCACA
>JAODLC010000047.1:11393219-11403630 GCA_026781145.1 Hippopotamyrus pictus
ACAGTCACAGGGTACTCAACTGGTTGGTTGAAACAAAATCCTGGTTTGGATTTTTACTTTCTGGACCTGAAATGTCCGCCTCTGCTGGCTGTCCACGTTAGACTGAACGGCGTGGAAACACTGGAGAAAGCAGAGCTATTCCCTCAGCATGATCCTGCTTGGGCACTGCGCTCATTCTTTCCTGTTTTCCAGTGCACTGGCGGTTGAGTGAGGAGGCGGTGCACTCCAGCACGCTGGACCATAAACCCCCGTGGTTGCGGGGGTGTCCATATCCCAGAGCGCTCCAGCCACGGTTTGTCTGGTTAGTGCCGCTGCACTGCGACCAGTGTGGAAAACCATGAAAAACCCTCATCCTGCTCATCGTGACCAGAGCACCTCGCCGGTTCATCTGTATTAACGCACATTGAATGATATTAAATATTTAGCCGCAGACCTTTGGAAACAGTCTTGGGTTCCAACTTTAAAATGTGCATTTTAAATATCAGTTTTTCCTCTTTACCTGTTCGCTGTGGATGCAACACGTTTTTATTTAATTAGCGCTGAAAGGCCTCGAGTGGATTAATGGACGTAGCGGAAAGCATATTAAATGTTCATTTAAACAGCATGTCACCATCAGACAGTGTTTTTGGGAATTAAGACAAATGCATTTCATCCAATTCAAACGTTAACTTTTATTTTATTTGTAGGCCTCAGTGGCAGATCTTCAGAGGGCTTCTCGATTGACCTCATTTGTTCCTCCTTCATCCCAGATGGAGATGACCGTTCACAGAAGGCCCCGGGCAGGGGGACACCACGGTGCACAGGTCACTCTTACTGTACACCAGTGCTTCCCAACCCGGTCCTCATGAACCCCCAGAGAGTCCGCGTTTTTAACTCCCTCCCAGCTCCAGGTCAACGTGGATGGATGGTCTGGCAAGGAGCTGGGAGGGAGCAAAAACGTGAACCGTCTGGGGGGGGGATCCCTGAGGACCGGGTTGAGAAACTGCCTTAACGCGGGTGAGAGCGACGGGCACTGACGGAGGGCACACCGCTACGTGGCAAATGAGCCGAGAAATCAGCCCTGCTGAGAACAGCCACGGGCAGGCGGCAAGGCGACACAACAATCACTAATCGGAGCCAGTCTGGTTTCGCTGAATCAGTACTAAACAACTTAATATTTGAAAAACAAGTGAACTAAATTGGAACCCAGTTAAGAAAAGTGACAGGAAAAACACAAACAGATTAAGCACCTCTTTTTATATATACACACTTGAGCATGAAGGGCTTCAGTGCTTCAGCTGCTGGCTGACATTACCCTTCTGTATGGGAGCTGTCCAGCTGTGCGCGAATGGGGCTCCGTACAGTCTGTTCATTACGGGACATTGTGTATTTATGGTAACAGGGAAGGGGGAGACAGGATGAGTCAATCACAGTGATGCACCTCACACGTCTGCGGCGTGGACTCTGCGAGCGGGTCGTTCGGGCGTCGTCGTCCCTCTGGATTTCCGCCTGCCATGTTTCGTTTGACACAAACCGCGTCATCCGAGCCCATCCCGCTCCGTTTCGCCTGCTCAGTACCAACCATGTGTCTAACAGAACAAGTGGATTCTGACATAGGGACAGAATAACAAGAGACGTTCTTGCATACACACACCCACAACTGTGTGTGTCTCACAGGAAGGCAAGTATGTACTTTAATGCTTACATTTATTTAGCAGATGATTTAGTCCGAAGTACAAGGACGGATCAGAGAGTACAGTCAGCCAGTGACCCTTGAGCAAATAGGGTTAAGAATGCCAACAGTGATGTCATTCTACCAGCCACCGACAACCGTCCAATCACAGGTACAGAGTCCTAACCCACTGAATCACAAAACGTCCACCCTGCAAACTCACAGACAAGGGGGGTGCTAATGCTCACAGACAAGGGGGGGTGCTAATGCTCACAGACAAGGGGGGGTGCTAATGCTCACAGACAAGGGGGGTGCTAATGCTCACAGACAAGGGGGGTGCTAATGCACCACTAATCATCGAGCAGCAATCGGAAGGCTCGATCGTTACGATACAAGCCACCGGCCGCGGTGATTGCAGTCTGCCACTGCACCAACCTCCCTGCCCAGACCGCCCGAGGACGACGTTCGGAGACTGGCTGGTACTCGGGTGATGTCAGCTTCTCTGAGATCATCGTGAACTTGCCGCTGGCCCCCGACCAGAGGAGAGTGACACCATTTAAGTGGGTTTACACGCGGCCCCGTCTCTCGCACGGGACTCGCTTCCTGAGGCCGTCTGATCCAGGAGCACGCAGTGCATCAGCAGTTAGGGAAATGGCCTTTGATTAAAGGTCACACCTGCAGGTCTGACGGTTTTATATCCTCAAGCATTATCCAGAAACATGGACACCTCACCTGGTGCTTTCTAGGACATTTTCAGATTATTCTAAAAGTCTAAGAGAACTTGGTCGGCTACTCTACTCACGTTATTCAGCAAAAAGGCACCCTAACTGCCGTTGCCCTGGGTGCAAAAATGAGCTAACAAATGGGTTAGCGAGTTCACCAGCTCGGGTCGTTCAGGACGGCACGGCGACACGGAGCCGCGAGAGCAAACGCAGCAGCTCCTGCTGAAATGACGCGCCAGACGGTGCGAAGCGCGTCATTAGCCAGCCCGTGAACTCCGGTGCAGTCCTTACAGGGGACGGAAACTGCCGTCTCGGGGGGGGCTCAGTGTCCCGGGTCGAGGCTCAATTCGAACGGATCGTTAGGATTCCGCGTGCCAAATGCTCAAAAGAATCCTGGCTGGAGGACAAAATTTTAAAATAATAAAATCAGCAAAGAAAACACGTTAAAAACACACGAGTGCATATAGCACAGTAAGCAGCGTGTGATTACACAAGCAGCCACGAGCCCATGAAAGATGAATCTGACTTAAATCATCCTGACGGTACATTGTTTTTCCAGCTCGGTATATGTAGGGGAGATGTTCTGACAAGGCGCTTGCTGTTTACAGAGCAAGTCGCCCAATCTTCGCCCGCACTCGCTCAAGCCGCTGGTAATTAGCAGCGAACTGCCGACTCCCGGTCGCCACCTTCAAAGAGGCCGATCGCCCATCAAGCCGTCTCTCTCAGCGCGTCGGCACAGAACTCGGTCGGATACTGCACTCGCATTATTCAGTAAAGAGGCACATTAACGGTTGGCCGGACAGAGGAATTCTCCTCGCTGATCAACCCGAATGCTTCCGTCCCAGGCCTGCGGCAAAACACACCTGGAATAAAACGCGACTCTCCGGGACTAACGTGAAGAGACACTCCTGAAACCACAGGGCAACCCCTGTGCCAAAGCCATGAATAAGCTGATTTATATAAACACAGTAAGAATAATGTGATTGCTGAATAGACATAGGTGTGCACAAAATGCTGACTTAAGCCTCCTATGAAATCTCCACTTTTAAAATCAATCCACAGCAGTATATAAGGGTCAGTTGCTTGAAAGGATATACTGATCTTCTTGCATAAACTAACTTAGACCATGTGTCATTTTTCTACATTTTATAAAAATTAAAACACTGAATCGTCTCCAGTGTCGCCTAGCTACGGAGGAGCAACTACCCGTCGGAAAAGCTGGAGAGAAATCAAGAAGACAGTAGGCAGTATCAGAGCCCTCTTTCAGCCAGACTAAGCATCATCGCTTGCAGATGAACCCGACCTTGGACTGAAGCGCACCTCGCACGAGCACGAGCCCTGGACTGGCTTCAGAGAGAAGCAGGTGTGGTTCAGGTCACTGCAAACTCACTACGGGAACAAGTCTACCAAAATAGCAGGAGCATCACCGCTGAGCCCGCCAGCCCCGGCTTCCAGGGGTCCGTTCAGAGTGTTCTCCTTAAGCCGGTCGGGTCACGCTGACAGAAAGCGCCGCGCAGACTCCTTTGCCCAGAAAAGCTGGACGACGACCACACAATCATATTTCATTGACTGCCATGGAGGTTTTGAAACTTAAAAAGCTTTTTGCGGAAAGAAAGGGCCAGACGGGACGAAGTCGTTCCAATGACTGAACGTGGAGCCGAAAGCTCGCCCCATTAACAAAATTACAGCCAGGTTCAAAATTAGAGTAATTCATTATTTAGGATTCTCAGCTTTTTTTGTAATTGCTTAAGCTGCTTTATATCTTGCGGTATATCCCACAAGGTCATTCAGAGAGTTAAATAATAAACAAAAAAAACCTGAGAGAAATAAATTATTTCTCAGACTTTGGCCTAAAAGCATGGATTGGCCCTCTGTGCGTGAATACTCTGGCTTTGAGCTACTCACTTGTTGCTGTCCCTGTACTGATAGATGTAGCAGCCTTGAGGCATTCCTGACTCCTTGTCCAGGGTGAATGACAGCTTGGACTGAAAAACAGAAATGGGGGGGGGGGAGCTAGAGAGGCAGGACCCAGGAGGTGGTTGGGGGTCCATAAAAGCACAGGGCAGGAAGTTAGTGCTTCACCTGTAATTTTAGTATTCATTTAAATACAAGTAAATATACACGAGATACATGTGCATGACGCATGCAGTCAGCACATGTATGAAAGAGATATTATACAGTTGGTCCCAGCACGGCTATGATGGCATGCTCTCAGAGATTTAGGGGATACGTTGCACTCAACACGCAGGCATATTCTGTGTCATTAGTAGGTCAGTATCACAATAAATACGTCACAGCATCAGAAAGCAGATGCAGTAAGGGTTACAAATGTCCGACTCGCGTACGCTGCTAGTTAAGAACGGACTGCCATAAAGCCTATTATATAAAAATGTGAGTTGAATACAATGGCGCATAATAACGAACACATGCACGACTTTGTGATGCTCGTGAAAACTTTGCGTGGCTTCAATGGTTGTATACTATATAATATGTATACAAAATATACAACAAGACAAACATTTGACTAACTGACGCCAAACAAGAACCGTATGGACCTGTTCCAACTTCTCCACAAATCCGACTTAAAGACTTAGGAACGAATCTCGTTCGTAAGCTGGGGACTGTCTGCACTCCAGGTTCTTCTGAATCCTTAAACTGCTCAGCCTCGCAGCCGGCCTCCCGCCCGGCCACGGAGGAGTACGCCGCAGAAGCAAGCCGGTTCCACAGGAGTACGCCGCAGAAGCAAGCCGGTTCCACGGGAGTACGCCGCAGAAGCAAGCCGGTTCCACGGGAGAACGCCGCAGAAGCAAGCCGGTTCCACAGGAGTACGCCGCAGAAGCAAGCCGGTTCCACAGGAGTACGCCGCAGAAGCAAGCCGGTTCCACGCGCTCATCCGAGAGGGTTTCTGCTTCGTCACGCTTCATCTTCGATAACCACGAGGTTTCTATGCAGTTTAAAAGCAGATCACCGAGTGCATCACATACCAGACTGCGCTTGTAAATAAACCGTGTGGTTCCAAAGCCTTCAGGATGTCTCCACCATGTGCCAGAGGGAAACCACTTGCCCACAACTGCTCTTCAGTGGCAAGATCCTCAATGAGTTTCTGTATTGCTAGATAACCAGGTAGCTACCTCAAAGAGCTCCTTTCCTGTGGCAGTACAACCAAACGTTCTGTGTGGCAGTTGGAAGACGCCAAATCCATATTCACTTCAATAAGACTCTTCTAGAGCTTAACACAACAATGGAAGAGAATTCCCCACCTGGGCACTAATTAGGCTTCTCTGTCCCAGCTAATACTGTGGGCACGTACTGTAGACTGGCAATAACTGTGATGGACACTCAACATGGGTGGTAAACTCTGGAGAAACCAAAGTGGTCTGTGGATACAAAAAAATCACATCGACTCCAGCACACGGAGGGACTCAGAGCTACAGGGAAGGACAGTCTGAAGTTACTGCAGAGCCTCTACATGATGGTGTTCATCAAAACGTAATGGTCTGGACATTTTCAGGAATGGGTAGAGTGCTAGAAATAGCACGACTGAACGACTGAACTGAGCACGATTGAACCTCAGACCTGAAACAGACATCAACCAACATCTCCTAGATTCTGAAAAGTGGTTAGCTTCAACAGACGTGTTGGTATTTGATGGGGCTGCATCAGAAACAGAGTTTGAACCCCTTCAAGGTGCACAGCAGAGCTATAGCACTGAACAAAAAAATATTTCAATTTAAAAAAAAGACTCCCACATCGGAGAAAATGGACATACGTGACGCAGTCTGCTGGTGCAAACGAATCATCTTCATGTGGCACAGAAAGGCAGCATCTGACCTTTAAGTACTAAGCAAGACAAGACCTTGTGCTGCGCGCCCTTAGGAAAACTGAAAATCCAAACCAGGACACTCCTGATGTAACACACAAAAAATATGGTCTACATATCTGATGCCTTTTAAAGAAGATGAATGTTTAATTCAGAGTAATTGGTAGAAGGTGTGAATGGTACACAGCGGCACATGAACTGTGTCTCACTGCGATGGCATGGGGTGATATTCCAGAGATAAACTAAACGTCTGTCAAGCAAAATAAGCAGAATATGCCTATAAATCAGCGTATGAATCAGGATGGACTTCATCTGTTTTGTTATTTATGTGGAAGGACAGCGTTGATGAGTAATGCTGATCGGCAAAGTAACAGAGGATGACGAGACCAAGGCTGTCACTATCGATTACATTGATAATCAAGTAATCCACCGATTAATTTGACGATAAACACACACATACACGATTTTCGTTCATCCGTTTTCTGCCTATGTGATCTGGGGTGCGGGGGCAGCGGTCTGAGCAGAGAGGCCCAGATCCCCGTCTCCCCAGCCACCCCCTCAGGCCCCAGCAGGGTACCACTGAGGCATTCGCCGCCAGCCATGAGATGTAACCTCTCCAGTGTGTCCTGGTTCTGCCCGACTGTGGGACAGATGACTTCCCCGCTTCTCCTGAACAGGGCCCTAAGCAGCTGCCTAATATGCCAACGCCTAGATCTGGCCCTGCACACAACTGAGGCCTTCGCTCTTCATTTGGACCCCCGTCCATCACGCTTGCGCTTCCTTCCGCCACATCAGCGAGTGATCAAAAAATCGAGTAATCGAGATTTAATTAAGTAACCATGACAGCGGTAGAAGAGACACAGGGCTTTGTGGATCTGCAGAACAGGACGGCCAAGCACCAGAGCAGAGCATGTGACCAGACCCAGGTACAGGTTACATAGTCTAGAAGCTGGGAGACTGACTAGATGAACCGAGGTACCAACACGTGATGGCAGGACAATCATTTCCACCTACGCAGGTCAGTGAGCTCATGCTTCATCGTCCAGCTGACTGTGATCCTGATGCCTGGTTAAAGTAAACTCCATATAGTAAGCTCTCTCGCAACCTGCTATGTGAATTGCCGGGATCTGGCCAACGTGTGATTCAAAGTGACCCGGCCAAGAGGAAGTCCGGCAGGTGACCTCATTAAACCGTGTCTGTAGTGGCGTGGTGACAGCGCCACGTCGCCTGGGAAACGCCAACACCCCCTGGGGCAGAGTGGGCGATCGATGGTGTTCCTCGCTTACAGACCACTGCCTGGCACTGGCTCATCGACAGACCCACCCACTGGCTGAGACTCAGGTGGCACGTACCGCTTTACGGCCGCACTTTGGACGTCATGCGGTGAAGTGGCGATGAGCTCTGTGTTCTGACATCATGGCCGCCTTTCAGCCCCAGTACGACTGTCTCTTTGTGAGAGAGTCACATGATCGTAGCACAAATAAATCCCCCCACCGACTGCACTAGCATGCTTCACTTCCATGCCAGCAGGGCGTTTCGGCACACTGTGAGCCAGCAGAACGCGGCAGTCACACCGCCCGCCGTCACACCGCCCGCCGTCTCCTGTTTTACTCTACACGCACGTTCACTGTAAAACCAATTTCTGAGAGTCACTCTGGTTAGAAAGGAACAGGCCCATCAAAGTGTCTGTGAGCCGTCTGTCCTGGAAACGCACAAGACACCAAATGGATAATTGGCGGCAGCCCTGTAGGTACACCCCCTGCCCTCTGGGGGCGCCGTTACTCCCACTGTCCCAGGACCCACTGAACGGGAGCCTCCAAAAGGCAAGAGCAAGCTCAGGCAAGCTTTAGATACCGCTTAAATGTCAGGGTGAGATGGCCGTCCATTACAGCTGCTAGAACATCACTGTGGTCATCACCCTGTTTTTGACTTTTCCATTTTCATATATATATTTGATAAATCCAGGTTTACCTTTTTATAAAATGCTGACCTTACACTGCAGCTGCCCATAGTGTGTGTGTGTGTGTGTGTGTGTGTGTGTGTCATGCAACGGACTGGATACCACGCTACTCCACCTTGGTTCTGTATTGGATGGCTGGATGTACGGACGGATAGATACTGGTTTCACTAAATGGCAACACCAGGGTAACTTGCATAGCAGACCATAAAACTAAACACCTAGAACAGCTAGGGGGTACAGAAGTGGTCTACACACTGCTGACCGTTTCGTAATATGTAAAGATTCTATTAGTCTACAAAACAGATGACAGCCAATGACCATAAAGCACGGTAAATCTCAAAAAGCACCGCTCCCTGTGTGAGATTCTAAGGCTTCACTCTATATCAGCTCATCAACCAAAGATAACGTGGCTTTTCCATGTAGGGCCAATCACGAGTCACATTCCCTTCAGATGCTGATCCAATCAAAGTGCCCAAACCAAACTAAGACTGTAAATAGGAGATAAACAGACCCCAGGATCGTTCAAAAATGAGACTGGACACACTATATGGTACCGTTGGAATGTTCAGTCCCTAAGCATTAGGCCAGCTGGAGGCCGTCACAGATACAGCATTTAGGTGTGAGGTGGTCGGCCCACCTGGTCCAAACGCAGGGCGCCACTCTCAAAGCGCTGGGCACGCAGCCGACGGGCAATGCGGTGCAGGTCCAGGACGGCCCGGTGGATCTCGGCGACAGGGTGCTTGGGGGCGCAGGGGGGCAGCTGCTCGGGCCCGGGGGGGGCATCGGGCGAGTCGATCATGCTCTGGGCGTGGTCGTAGCTCAGCTTGACGCAGGAGCGAATCACGGAACGGCCGAACCACTCACTCAGGATCTGGGGGGGGGGGGGGGAGAGGGGAGAGAACAGGCCGTTCTTCACAGGAGCAAACAAACACTAATGGGCGGGTCATGGCGTGGGGGTGTTCGCCAAGCATGACGCGAGACCAAGGCCCATTAATGCAATGATTGCACGCAGTTGCTCTGTTGATACTCAGCCAAGGTCTCCTCATTCTTATTTACCTGTTTATACAGCTGCATGTTCAACTGCAGTGATACACTGGACTCAAAGGTACAATGCTTGGCCCCTCTGAGAATGTGACCCCCCCCCCCCCCCCAAGTCCATGAATTTGACTAATACTAAACCGGCTGCCACAACAGAATAATTTGTATTGTGTCTTACAATGACTAAAAGTCAGCAACATTAGTCGTTGACTTAATTTGATGTTTGACTTTATAACTTAGTGGTACTGTGTGTGACGACATGTTTTTTTATAGGAGTTACAAGGTCACAACCATTCCTGGGTTGTTTCTACAGGTACGTGCTGGAAGCCCAAAAGTGACCACTTCTGGTTGAACACATGGGACTGCTTTGAAAGCAGTTGGCGGCCTGCGATGAATACTGCTGCGCTGTGAACTGAATTGTGCGACAATTGTGCGACATCACCAGCCTGGACACATTCAGACAGAAAATATCTCCTCTTTAATAATTAATAAGAGCCCCACCAACTGCCGTATTAATCCAATTTAAAAAGTAAATACTGAAAAAAAAAATCATAAAAATCAGGGGAACAGATCATTGTCAAATTAAGAACAGTAGACGTCACTAGGAGTTTCTGGCTCTCGACTCAATCAGTGATGAAGCGGAGACGAGGGCACTGGAAGGCTATGCTGCCAAGTCGAACCCATGGCACAATGTAGGGAGCTAAAGAGGACCCCCCCCCCTGTATTTAAGGATCAGGCTGGAAGGCATTCAGTCACAGGCCTGTCCAAGAGGGGTAATTAAAATAAAAATACTTATTTTTAGCTAAAAGGTGAACAGGTATGCCTTTAAGAGTTTCTGGTAAATGCTGTTCACGGACATTCTTTTACTTCTGCTGCTGGACACCAGCTCACCAAAGATTAGTTCACACGTTAGGATTTTTCACCCTGTAAGCATTGTGATATTGTGGCACAGGCAAAGTCAAATAAAATCCAGGCTCCATCAGCCCCGGAACCAATCCCACTTTCCCCCCCCCCCCCCGCCCCAGTCACAGAATCACATTAGTGTTACTGCTGTTTCGGCACTTACTGAGTAGGATTTGATCAGCTCACGACCCATCTGAAGTGCAAGACTCCCGTATCAAGTGACCTGACACCCCGGGGCCCCCATCAAATAGTACCTTCCCCCCTGGGACCTGAGGAGACCCCCATCAAATGGTACCTTCCCTTCTGGGACCGGAGGA
>JAODLC010000047.1:11416481-11427597 GCA_026781145.1 Hippopotamyrus pictus
AGGAGTGAGGAGGCGCCACGCAGTGAGGCGAAAGAGCAGTGGGGCGAGGAGCGAGGAGCGCCACGCAGTGAGGCGAAAGAGCAGCGGGGCGAGGGGCGAGGAGCGAGGAGGCGCCACGCAGTGAGGCGAAAGAGCAGCGGGGTGAGGAGCGAGGAGGCGCCACGCAGTGAGGTGAAAGAGCAGCGGGGCGAGGAGCGAGGAGCGAGGAGGCGCCATTCGCACTGCACTCACCTAAAGCTCACAGAGCACTACTCACCTTCCCTGTCCTTTGAAGGGACTTGTCAGGTACAGTTTTAACGTCTCCAGAGCTGTGCGGGCCTAAGAATACAACATAAACACGGTTCATTCAAAAGGATTTGAAAAAAGGAAAGCGTTTCAATTTATCTAGGCAAGTTTGTGGAAACAAATCAAAATCATCACTTCATAAGCTTTTCCCTCAAGGAAGGGGTTTTGATATACTTATTTAGGAATTATACAACAAAAAATATATATATATTGCAGAGACAGTTCCACCCAAAGGGAAGAAAAGGAGAACATTCTGGACCAAGTTTTTTTTTTTTTTTTTTTTTTTAAAGCAAAATAATAACCACTACTGACCAGGAACTCAGACCTCTCACAAGACCTCAGAATACTGTCTGTAGAGCTGGGTGGAATATCACATGTTTATGGTATTTCGATACATTTTCAAACCAAAATACAGGAGACAAAGTTTATAGTAACACACTGTTATTATGCGTTAAAAGATTTTTAATAGAGACCTATAGTATTCTTTCACGATTGTAAACAACGAGGGAACTTAATTCACAGTCAAAAATTAAACCATGTGGAAGCTGAGAAAGGGGAAAGTCGAGGAAATATCACCCCCCCCAAACTCCCCAACCTTCATGACTTCTAGAATTACTGGATGGATCAACCGGAAATGTGAATGCCAATCCATGTGACACAGAATTCTGTTCTACACCTATTTATTGCACATCTAATTACATGCTGATTTGCACCATCTTTTCCCATCCATTAAGTTGTTAACTGTATTTATTTGTGTCTGTCTTAATTGTCCATGTCTTTAAATAGCTAGACCAAATGACATGGCTAGCCAAGGAATACAATGCTGTCGTCTCTGACAGCACCAACTCTAGTTTATTTTTTTCTACATTTTGTGACTTCTGCTTGGAATAAAAAAAATGTCTTTGTTGAATAATAGTAGATGTACATTTGCAGACGGGGCAGGAGACCCCGTATTTGCGTTGTCAATGACTCCAATGATTCAACCACCATGCAGACAACATCCCATGAACTCCTCTATTTGTGAGGAAGAGGGAAAAAAAAAATCTAGTTTTATGGATCAAACACCACAACCAGAGGAATTTTTCCCCTCCCAGGAACAGGAAAATAAATTTCACAGAAAGCAAACAGGACGCCACAATGTGAATGAACGAAATCACAGCCAGAATCGCCTGGCTGCACATTTTACACACCTGCGACACCCATGTGTCACACTCATGTGCCACATCTAGACCAGCAGCTCTTTTAAATACAGTCATCAACCCCCCCCCCCCCCAGCAGTCCGGGGAAGCCTGACCTTCGTGCTTTAAATTAAAATGCTCACACCACACCCGTTTTTCACCAGCGTTAACTTCCATGCCTGCCTCTTCACACACGACATCACAGGTGGGGTCCCGCCCACCAGGACACCCCCCTTGTAATGGCATTAAAAGGGACATAAGGAGCCACATCAGCAGAAAGCAGGAGAGACGCGTCACCCTCCTCCATCGCCGCTGCGCTGGGGGGCCGCAGGGAGCACCAGCGGGTGCAAGCCGCCAAACGCCGCGATCGTTATTTAGTTCTGAGAGAAGGAACCAATATGTTCACCTGACAGTGCAGTTCTGGGGGAGCAAGACAGTCCACATCTCCATCTGTTTGGGAGGGTTGATTGGGAAAATATCGTTACTCATAATACGCTGTGTGGATGGGGAGCAGATTAATGAACATTTCAGCCGTCTTGACGGAATGAGGTAAAATCATCCACCTTGGGCCTGCAGCAGTACTGTCAGATACAGGATGGGTTATTAAACTCTTTCCATCAACAGGACAAAACTTGTGTTTTTTTTCCCCTTCCTATTTGTTCGATTACACAAAACACTGTCTTGCGAAAATAAATAAACGTAACGCGTCGTCAAGTAAACCAATCCAAACAGATTTCGAGACGGCTCGGAGCGCAGGGAGAAGCTGGCTATGCAAACACGTGCCACACAATTGCTGCTTTCATCTGTGTTTTTGTTTCCTCTCCCGGGGCTCAATCCCTGCTCTGCATCAGGAGCGACGTGACGGGATGCGACACGATGCAGCGCCCGGCGCTCGCAATTAATGAGCCGAGCATCGCATCCTGGAGAACCTGCGTGCAGCAAGTCCCAACACAGCCGCCTCCGAGACAGCTGAAACTGAGGAGATGATGATGATGATGATGGCGATAATTAGAGGAAGTTTTCATTCCCAAATACCCTCAATTCTTGCCTTTTTAAATCCCAGAAAATGGAAACATTCCCAGTGACTGAAAGACCACACCTTCTACTAAACGCTACACAAAATCCGCCTCATCTATACCAACCTCCTTCACGTAAAATTAAACTAAAGGCGAGTCTATGCAGTGGTTTACATGCAGTGCAACTTTCAAGGTTAAAATAGGCAAAAGGAGTCCATAAACCAGGAAACATTCATTATGACGCAGTCCAGTGTAACCCTCACTGGAAGTCAGTTAGGGCTGTGGGTACGGGACTCATTTCCACTGTCCGTAAGCAGGCTGGAGGGGTCAAGGCTGAGGTCAGAGTGATAATCTTAAGCACGACTGCCCTGAAACAGCTGGATCCCTTGACAAAATGGACACGTATACCATTCATACCTACGGACAAACTTCTACTAAGATTCACCTTAGGTATGACGCAATACTGCTACCTGTTGAACCATCGGTGTTGCCCCCAAGTTACAGAATATTAATGCACTGAAATCCCTTTTCAGCCATAAGTGCAATGGTGCCAAAAGCACAAGATGTCAGCTTGCGCACCTGTGGTTGACTGGAGATTCATCATCTCAACCTTGGTAGCAAGTGCATCAGTGCCGGGTGCGTCGTCCTCGCCGTCGCTGAACTGCGCCTCCACGATGACGTCGGGGCTGGGCTGGGCTCCCCCCGTCGACCCCTGGGCTGAGGTCCCCATGGCCGGGTTCTCAGACTCGCCGGTCCCCTCCCCGTCCGTGTCGGACTTAATCACCTGAGTTGCGGGAGGGGAAAGGCGGCATGATATTGATTTTCCAAGACGGCTTAGGGAAGCTCTCAAATTAAACCAAACTGCTGAAAGTTTGCCCAAGATTTCGTCATTTCATAAAATTACATAAAACAGCTTACTTTCAGGGAAACCTTTTTTTCCCAGGAAAACTACAGGAATTCAATAACTGAGAAGTAGGTGTCACATTTCAGATATTGCATACTGTACGTATGTGACCGTTTCCTTAGCTGGCTTTTTATTCCATTTGATGTCAAGGCAAGCAAGTCCATTTTGCAAAAAAATTAAATAAACGCAAGTTCCTTCTGAAATGCGGTAACAGTGTCAATACCAAGCAGAGAGGGTCAGGCAGGCATTGCCCAAAAACACATTGACTTAGGAAAATGTAAAAACTGGCCAAAAACGCTTAAGCGTATGACTTCTCTATTCCCAAATGTCACATTTAAATGACTTCACAAACTAAAGGATCTCTCTTACTATTTTGCCAACCTATACCATGTCGTTTTTCAAAAGAACACACTAGAATTAAAGTCAAGATTTCAACAGTGCAACCTAAAATATTAATTTCACCCATAATTTTCTCATAGAAGCTTACAAAAAAATCCACTTAATTAGGTAATAAAATAAAGTTCAGGAAAAAACAACGTTTTAATGGAGTTTAATTGCGAAATCCTGCAATCAACAGCAGAAACCCGCTAAGGAAATCCAAGTGAGGTCACAACTCTTCGGGTCAGAGGTAGCCCGAATAGCCACATTGCAAAAACGTAACGATAACCTAAAGATTTATTGTGTATTAAGATAAAAGAGTGATATAATGCTAACCACGACATAATTTCAATTTTTACCTGCTAGGAACCTTTGAGAGAAACCAGACCATGCTGGTACCGACCGGACAGGTACCGAAAGCGTATTAGCTCAAAATCACCCAGCTATCTTTCCTTGATGGGAAGGCCAGTACACATTAGTGGTAAGTGGAAATCTGACCAACCAGCATACATCACTCTCAAGTATGCTCAGAGCTTCTGGAGTTACCCTCTTGCAATTCAATGGAACTATTGCAAAAGGTTGACTTTCAGTGTCAGATTTATCTAAAAGTAGAATATTTAAAAAGGGCGATTAAAAAAAAGGCTGTACACTTCAGAATTGTTTTATCCCTACAATTAGATTCAGAACCAGAACAAGTTAAAGAGGACGTGTTCAACAAAAGCATCCGGTAATGTTCTTCCAGGAAGATGAGTCAAAAACATAACTGCTCGAGTCTCCTGACTAAATATCAATAGACATGCATCAAGGTTAGTTATAAAAGTGCAGTCAAAACATACTGACTCACTAAGGGAAATGATAGGTTAAAGGAAGGAAATTTACAAAATAATAAATGATCAGCCCCTGGTGGGGATGTCCTCTAATATTCTCCACTCCTACTGCATATCATGGCTGTTCCTGTGCTGTGATGTACTGGCAAGCAATCAGCCCGGCCTATCTTCTGTTGACAAGCATGGCCTTTTGAACGGCACGTCAGCATTACGTGACAGGCTGCTGCAGCCGGGGCTACTCCTACTGCCTGACCCAGAGACCTCACTGCAGGCAGGGCAGAGGGTACGCGCAGGGCGGGGGCACGATAGCTGAAACAGGGCTATCCCAGACCAAATCCGGCAATAAAACAATAGCGGGCAGGGCTGGAGGGGAAAATAACCCCTTCTGACTGCGCAGGGCATCACACTGTTGGAAACATTACACATAAATAACTGCGGTAATACTACTATTCCACTGTTTTTTTTTTCTCTTCTCTAAAACCGAGCAACGTTTACCACAATGAGAGTATTCTGGTAACTTTGGGCCTAGTCGAGAAAACACACGGAGTAATGAATCCAGAATTTGTTCACTGCAACTGAAGTATGAAAAAAATATATAGAGTATCACGGTTACAGGGCTACAACATTAAAGCTATTACGAGGAGATTACAAAGCTTTAAAAAACAGAAAACAAAATAAACAAGGTTTCAAAATGACAACAACTTTAAGAAGTACCTGACATGCAACAAACATACAGTACGCTGACATTTGGAGAGAAGGGAAGACAATCTGAAAGCAAATATTAGACCACGGTCAATGAGTGATGGTTTAAATAAGTCAAAGGCGGAGAATGTAACCACTTGTTGCTATTTGAATTCTAATTCGCAAAGAGCAGGAAAAAAGTAAAGAATCATTAAGTTGGCAAATTCGTCCCGATTAACGTTTCACACACAAGCTAGAAAACCACTCGACAGTGAGTATTTTCTTGCAGCCTGAAGTGACAGTAGAAGCTGGTCACGGTGGTGTGACAGCCAGCACTGCCTGTACCAGCGTCTCCTGAACTCGGCGGTTGGGAGGCACGCCTGCAGGCCTCCATTGTGTGCCTGTGCCTGTCAGGCCAGCGGCTGGGAGGCACGCCTGCAGGCCTCCATTGTGTGCCTGTCAGGCCAGGACTACTCCCTGTGGGAAAGAGAGGTCCCGAATCAGGATGACTTCCTCTTGGGTATCTCTGCTGATAGGCTCAGGGAACACTGACTGAGCAAGCCCGGCTTCCTCTTCCACATCCTTGGAGGAGACCGATGATGATAATAATACTATTCCCATTACTGCTACTAGTATCATTACTATTATTATTATTGTTGTTGCTAATAATACTTAATACAATATGGATACAACAACTAGTACTACTAATACTACTACTACTACTACTACTACTACTAATAATAATAATAATAATAATAAAATCATCATCATTATTACCATCCTCATCTTAAGTTCATAAGCATGTGTTTCCCAAGACTATTTCCCAGTTCAGCCAGGGCAAAACTCTGCCCTACTCACAGACAGGAAGCCCCTACAGGCCACATGGACGAAGCTGCCTGCTAAGGGACAGTGTATCTGCAGGTAACAATGAGGTAAGACATGGTGAGGCTGCTTTAATGCCACAAGCCAACATTCTGCTGAACTATTACGGCCAATTGCATTCATTACGTATACGATAAAGTCACTTGGAGGTGGACTAAGTTGTCTGTCTTGTATCTAGTCTGCATACTGCAGCCACATAGCATCGTGAAGGATTGTGGAGACCTTCAGTGGCTCATTCCAAATCCAGCGACGTGTTTACACGGCACTAGCCTCCGCTGTAGGTCAGGCCCTGGGTGTCACGTCCTACCGTGCGGCGCTGCACCCAACCGGGGCCGAGAACAGCAGCAACGCATGGAAAAGCGCTGATAAAAAGCAGACGGCCTTTTAAGAGAGGGGGAAAACAGTTTGTCTGGACCACCGCAAAGACAGATGAGGAGCTCAGAGGGAACGCAACACAGGGCAAGGCCTCAGCGTGGCTCAAAGCACCACGGGGCGGGGCTTATTCTCCGCCGTACGATCACATGGCCTGCCGACCACCAAGGGCTTATTTACCATTACACAAGTACATCATTAGCCGTCCCGTGACGACAGTATGAAGCAGGGGTGAACGTAAGTCAGCGAGAAAAGCTACACAAGCTTCCGTGGCAATCCAAAGAAAATGTCCAGGATTTAAACAAGAAAACAAAAATTAAACATGACGCGCAAACTAGGCCATGAGATTCCTCACGGTCCATTTGCCAGATCGCTCCGCGTGACATTTAAGGTGGACACCCCTGTTAATACGGCCCCCGGAACAATGGGGGCTTAGCTGTGACATCCCATCCCTCCAGCAGCATCATAAGTCATTAACTGCCGTTAATCACCGGTCGGGGGAAAACAGGCGCTGATTATTAAGCCAGGTAGAAGAAAGCGAGAGGCCATCATCTAACCTTAAAACCCGACTCTACCTTTACAATCACCATGCAAGACACTGAAAATCACTGATGGACAATCCTGCAGTATGGGAAAGGCTTTCATGCAGTTACATAATTACAAACATTATGACTGTTTTTTTAAGTACCAGATTGTCAAAGACAACCTAATCAAAATCAAAGACATATGGCATCATCAAGTGTTAAATGCCCCCCACCCCACACACACAAACACACAAGCTTAAATGGAATAAAACTAGAGACATAAAACACACTTTAAAAAAATTACAGACCAATTATCAATCCATTAGACGGCACAGAACATTTTGGTGATTAGGTATTCCAGCACTAAACCTGAATTTTGCCATTTCTGTAATTTGAAATTCAGCCTGCATAAACTACAGCAAATTGTGTTAATACAGAAATTACTCAACCCTATCAAGGTCTTGACTTCATATCAGCAATTATGGTACATTTTTCCCCCAACACACAAGCACTATTTATATTCCTTGATTATGGCAGAAATGGCTACAACTCAAAACTAACCCTTACATCCTGTTGATTGGAAAACACAGTAACAAAGAAATGGTAGCAGTACAATTAAACAATCATTATGACAGGATATCGGGATATAGTGCCGCATATTTTATATCGCCTATCCTTCAATAGGTACATGCGATGTGAGTTATACTCCACACCCACCAGTCAAAACAGAAACAGTGTGCAGACTGACACGGAATACCAGAACTTTCCTTAACACGTGTAAACTTATCTCCACTGAGCCCACCACTTTGGTAAAAATACAAATATTATTTTTTCCCCGGTAGTTGTACTTTATTTTTTAAAAGCATTTCAAGATAATACTTTGTTCCATAAAAAAAAATAAAAAAAAATCTGAGCCCTGATGCTGATAAATGCACTTGCAATAAAAATGACTTGCGATCTGAGGGTTGGCAGCAAATTAAAGACCGTTGGTAATTAAGGGAGGCTACAGTAGTTTACATAATGTACTCTTCGTGCGCTTCCATCATCTGCTGGCCTCAGGCCTTCGCTTCTCGTTTGACTCATTAAATAACCATCATTTATGCAGTCAAAGGCTGTATCTCCTCTCAAAAAAAGCAGATCAACCTTGTGAACAGCAGCCCCGTGAAGCTTTTTCGCCCCTCCAAAATACCGACACAATCAGCCTTGTGTTTCAAACACAGAAACCCAGAAGACAGACAGACTCGGCGTTTCCAAGAGACGGTGATGCAAAAGCACAAGTTGACTTAAGAACCAGGTGAAGGTGTCAATACCCACTTAGCTGGAGATTCCCGACCATTCGAGTCAAATCAAAGACCTGGATGGACTAAAACGATAGTGCCAAGGTCAACCTACCGCACTGCTAAGCTTTGAAATTAAAATAATAATACCTGAAATCTGAGATCCCGAATCCTTCAAAAATAATCGGGCATGTTGACAAAACGCTATTTATTCAAAGGCTGCTTATAAAAAAATTTAAAAAAAAGAGCAGGCTGAATCAGTGAAAGGCGGGTATTGTTTGGGACTGTGAGATACCAGGACAGAGACGGCTCTACACCGGGAAGCAGTGACACTGCTGAGACAAGGAGTCATGTGTCGGGAATGACAATCAGCCGCTGGAGGGAGCAAAGAAAAACGAACTCGGGGAATACGTGTGGAACGTGGGCGGTGGTGGCTTGATGGTTAGGGAAGCGCACTTGTAATTGAAAGATTGCAGGTTCGAATCCCCGACCAGTAAGGCACTACTGAGGTACCCTGAGCAAGGTACCGCCCCCAAGCACTGCTCCCCAGGCGCTGAATTAGCTGCCCCCTGCTATGTCACATCGTCATATATGGGTTAAATGCAGAGGACACATTTCATTGTCGTCAGCGCTCTGGAGGACAGGCCAGGTGAAGCGCTTGTAGCCCAGCCACACAGGGCATCTCACAGCACACGCTACAACAAGACCGAGGACTGCAGATCAATAGAGGAGGAAGGAACAGGGTGGAGAGTCCAGAGCCGAACTGAGCCAGCCCTTCTGAATGGGTATTAGGCTGTCTAAAGAGGAGCTTATGGTATATGACATGTAATTGTCAATTATAAAGCTTTTGGTATGAAGGGTTTTTTAAGTCACAACATTACATTAAGAAACTAAATTGCCTGCAGGATGTGCAAACATTAATAAATTGATCATTTCATTGTCCGAGTACTTGAACTTTGTGCGATGACATCAAAACTGAATTTGATCTAATTGAATGAGTACCATGTTTAGTGCGTAAGGGTTCCTTACCTTCCATTGCTCCCGTGGGAGGAGTTTGACAACCACAACGTCCCCATTGAGGGCACGGTTCCGGGTCGCGACCCCATCCAGGAATATGTCACGAGTGCCGTCCTAAAGAGGGGTGATAAAGTTTTTTTTTGAATTGAATTGAATTGAATTGAATAAGAGGCATGGCTTGTTGAGTAATCACACAAAGTATTCGCTTGCCAATAAAAAAAGGAGCTTAAAAGAAGCAGAAAGGTTTATGGTCAAGTGTATTAAAACTTATTTTTAGAAAATTATTTTTTGTTTAATGTTACTGTGTATGACTCACAAAGCTAGATAAAGAGATAGTAAACTTGAGCTGGAAAACTTTCGTAATATACAACTCCCAAATAGACAAAGGTATGAACACCCGTTTCGGTGCACACCCTGAAGGAAATGTCGCTGGCTCAAGTGCAGAGTTTTCCTTCAGCTCCAGGTGCTTTTGTGCCATACCGATTTAATTAAATGCATTACTTCCGTTGCCAAAGCAAAATGCTCCTCAAAGGTGAATTTGAAACAACTGCACATCCGATGACAGGGGATTTCACTTAGTAAAAAAATACAAAATAAAACATAGCATAATGCAAGGAAGAATGACAGCACAGCTCAAAAAAAATTGCTAAACACAATCTGATCACTACATACACTACAGGGGATTCTCCTTATGGCAAACAACTTGAGAAGCTTTACCTGAGTCCAAGCTGAACATAGAACCTTTGTTCCCTTGAATTTCCCAAGAAGTTTTTAACTCCAAGCGCTCAAATATCAATTCATAATATCCCCACAATCTGCTAAAAGCTATAAGCACAAAAGGTAAATGGACACATCAATACAAAAAAAAAGTTTTAAATACAAAAAGTTGTTTATAACAAACTGTGCCGAAAGGTACTGTAACTTTTGAACACACAGTAGATGCAAATCAATTTACTTGGACTGCTCACGCAAGAATTTTTCCGCCCTCCAAATCTCCATCATGCTCTCTAACGTCCAGAACACGACCGAGAATGTTATTACCAGCAAACCGACACGGAGCAGACACCAAGCAGGCAGACTTAAAAGCGTCAAGCAAATTGATGTACTGTATGCAAATATATGCTGAAAACAAAAAGATGACTATCTCTCAGTGGACCCTGCCAAAGAAATCTACAATCTATCATCAAGGCCGGAGGGGTTTTAAAAACAACACACCCAATATTTCATGTGCTGAAGGTTGGGAACACATCTTAATAATATCTCTAACTGTTTTTCTCAAGTCAAATTGGAGGTTCAACATGACGCCGGGCTCACATTCCTAACTTCGAGGTGAGGGAGGTCAAGTGAAGCAACACTTCAAGTAACTGCTGCAGATCTGAAAAAAATTCCTGCTACTGTCTACAGGTAAAGATCTATTGATACTGCAGTAATGGAGATATACTGCTAATGTCACAGACCAACCTGCAGGCTAAGCACACATGGCAAGACACTGAGTATATTTCAAGGTGTTTCTTATGCCTAAAACCAGTGCCATGTTATCATGATTTGGGGAGTTAGCCTTAAAAGGTCATAGACTTCAGGAAGCATCCTTCTCCTCCTACCCCTGTCACCATCAGAGGGGCTGATGTGGAGATTGTGGAGAACTACCGGTACCTGGGGGTTCACTTGGACTGTAAGCTGGACTGAACCAAGAACACAAATGCTGTCTTTAAAAAAGGACAAAGTCGGCTTTTCCTACTGAGGCAGCTCAGGTCCTTTAATGTTTGTAGGAAAAT
>JAODLC010000047.1:11427697-11459360 GCA_026781145.1 Hippopotamyrus pictus
TTATTGTAAACGAACATTCTTGTTGTATATATTGTATTTCTTATTTCTTAGATATATATATTCTTATTTCTTATATTCTTGGTATATCTCTGTCTCTCTTACTGCACTGAGCATGTGTATGACAAAAGATTTTCCCTCGGGATAAATAAAGTTCTTCTTATCTTATCTTATCTTAACATATGGCATCGGCATTTGAAAGAATTGCATTATAGTACTTTTCTCGATAGTAATGTTGGACATGCACAGGGGAGAGATGTTGGGTATGTTGGAAAGGAGGACGCTGACGACAGAGCTGCCAGCCTAGAGGAAAAGAGGAAGGTCTAAGAGGAGGTTTATGGATGTGGTGAGAGAGGAGATGCAGGTGGCTGGTGCGAAAGAGGAAGATGCAGAGGATGGGAAGAAATGGAAACAGATGATCCGCTGTGGTGACCCCTAACGGGAGCAGCTAAAAGAAGAAGACGACGACTTTTCTTGATACTAAGAAAATGCATTTCATATTGCGAACAGGGCTTCAATTCTCTTCTGATGACTATGAGTCAAACTGGGATGTTTACCGAAGTTCAGCAACACTTGACATATCTAGCTAACCCCAACCTGTACCATACCACATGCAAACTTAAAGGGCAATGCGAGCTGGCTTTAGAACTAGTACCAAGCCAGCAGTCTCCAACTGAACCCAAGCTTACATCAGCTTGACGTCAGAAAGCTTTAAAAAAAAATTGTATAAAAATTTGAGGCAGATGTTGCAAATTGTGAGGTGCCTGAGGTTTAAACAGACTTCAGTCTCTACTGAAGGTCTTACCTGGTCAATGTGTTATCTGACGAACCTCCTACGTTGAGAGTGTTTTGGCTTGAGTGTTACTGTTTTGGGCCAGTGTGCCAACAGACAAGTTAGTGTTGTACTCTACTATAATTTGTTTTCCACAAGTGAAAATGCAAAACACTCCTCAGTATTTACTCAGATTTCTCCAGACATGTTTATAGGGCAACCTGAGGCTCAGAACGCCGATGTTTCTGTAGCACGGTGACTTGGATTTGCGTACAGCCGTTTGATGTGTGCTTGCAGGTTAGCCTGCTATAAGGCGTACTCAACAAGATCAAAGCACTAGAACAGAAATAAGAAGCTTCTAACCTGACAGCTAGTTTGTTGAACAGCCAGCCTGTTTATGCTGATCTGCCCTCATCAAGACCATCCTTAAGCATAACCTGAAAGCACTTAGTGTTGTGTTCAAAAAGGCTTTAATGTCGGCCTGCAACCATCCTTCAGTGTTAAACTGAACTGTTCTAGTATCGGAAGCAATTTCACTTTTCAAATTCCTTCCGTTTCTACAAGACTCATCCATTAAATAGCTAAAGTAGTGTTTTGATGGAACAAAAGTGGGGGGGGGGACTCACAGGTGAAGGAATAAAGGCTTCATGGTACTTCTTAGGATTGATTCTTAATGGTCCCTGAAAAAGAAAAAGGATAATTTGCTTGAAAACCAAACGAATTTGAAGTGGTCTACCACAAATATATTCAAGAAAATTGTGTGTAACCATCACAAAACATCCAGGGACACATTTCTGTATGAAGTATGAAATGTTCCTAGATCATGGCACCAACATAAAACTAGATAACAAAACCAGAAACCACCAACTATACCACCTAACTATACTTCACATGACATGCAAGCTTACAAAAACTCAAGTACTGTTTGGTGCAAATTACTACAAGATGCAAAGACAAATCAATTTCTGGTAGAATTGCCCTGAAAAACACACATATTCAGTAACGTTTGCAATCAGTCATTAACAGAAAGTACTTCACAGGTACTTGGGTGGCCTGCATCATGCAGATTTACCTGAATGAGTTCTCCCCTCTTAAGCCCCTTGGACACCTCATCCGTAGACAGGTACGCGTCGAACACTTGCTTCTTCTTCCCTCTGACTCCTTTATTTTTGCTCTTGTTCTTGTCTGGGGTCAGTTGGGCTGAATGGACCTGGTCTGAAAACGAAAGCCACATGTACAGCACCGCCTTTTAAATTATTTGGTGTAATCGCAGAAAAAAATCGGTACGTGAGGCTGTACAGAAGCCCTGAACGGGAATCAGGAAGCTGCGGCTGATTTACCCTGAGGCTGCGCTGCCTTTGCTCTGTCAATGTGGCCCTTTGGCGCTGCTGTGACTGAGCCGTCGGCACCAACACTCCTGCCTCCCTCAGGCGCGGCATCCATCTTGGTTTTCGCTGCGTTCTTCTTCTTGTGCTTCTGCTTATTGTGCTGCTGCCCGCCGGTCGGCCCTGCGGGGCCGTTGGTCCCCGCATCGCCGGCGGGGGTCTTGAAAGCCCCTCCCCCGCCATGCTGCTGTTTCTTCGGCGGTTTCGGGTGTTTCAGGAGCCCCTCTTCGCTGGACTCGACGTCGCCATCTTGGCTGGCGTTCGTGTCCCTCCTCTCGCCACGCCTCGCCCGCCGTGCCCCTGATCCCGGCTTTGGCCCCGGTGGCTCAAGGACAGGCGCACCCCCTCGCCCATTCAGCCTGCCCATGTATAGAGACAAGCAGCTCTCTGACTCGGTGTCTTTGGCAGGATGCGGAGAGCAGCCATTGGTTTCCAGTGCTCCAGTACCTGCCAAACTTGGTCTGTTGTGGTCAGTTTGCAGATGCTGCTCCCGTGCAAACTGCTCCAGGTAAGCCCGGAAGGCACTGCTATGGTGTTGGCTGAGCAGCCTGGAGTAGGCATCTTTCTGGGGCATGCTAGGTGCACCGCTCCCATGTCTCATTTCCCGGGAGTGGCTAGACCCCTTCGCCTGCCATCGAGACTCCATGATTTCTGTTGAGTTTGATGCAGAAGACAGGGCACAGTACATCATCAAGAAGTTACAGGTTTATGGGACTTATTATTATAAAGCAATTAAGCATGGTTCGATTCAAGTTTAGGGCAGTGGTGGCCTAATGGTTAGGGAAGCATACCTATGATTGAAAGGATGCTGGTTTGAATCCCCGACCAGCAAAGTACCCCGCCATTCCCCAAGCACTGCTCACCAGGTACTAAATTAGTTGCCCACTGCTATGGGTTAAATGCCAAGGACACAGTTCACTGTTGTGTGCTATGGCGTGTCAACAATCACTTTCACTTCAAATTCCAACTAAATGTTTGATTGTACTACATATGGATCCCTCAGAAAAGAGAGACCATCATATGTAAAATATATGGCAAGGTGTATATCAACACCAGCTAGTCCAATATCTCGCTCTGAAACCAAGAGTGTTCATTTGGAGTTGGTCCATTACTGCTAAAAAAAGCCTCTACTCTTCTGCGGAGGCTTTCCATTAGATGTGGGAACATTTCTGGTGGGATTCTCTTAGATATCCATGATGAGCTATCAGGTCCCATTTCTGTGAATTTGTGTAGCTGCCACTTCGCAACAAAACCTGACATTTTCATCTTCATATTCAATTCACTTGCGGTTGACTAGAGCAGCTCTATCAGGGCAGAAGTGTAGTGAGCTAACTAGCTGGAAAGACAACGTCCTGCGATGGTGCAAACTGGAAAGGTCACTAACATCGTCTGTGCAGAAGCATGTTTTACTGTTGTCTGTTGCAGGTTATTACGTGACTATGTGCTTAATCATACACCTGTGTCAACAATGACTTGGCTTTATTTGACAATTCCTCTCATTAACAGGGGCGCCCATATATTTTTGCCCCTATACTGTACGTCATACAACTATATCACAAAAGTGGCTGATCAAAACAAGCTTCAATCTAAAATTCATAAAGAAACGAAAGCTAAGAACACCATAAGGAATCGTATGACATTGTATGAATTAATTTAAGAGTAGAATATATCGATAAATTAAGAGAAAGTCGGGGGGGATCAAACAGCTGGACGAATAATGTGTGTTAAGAGTACGTCAAAAAGCCAGAAACGAAAGACAAATTGTAACGCTGCCGCAGATCTCAGGAATCGCGGATATGCAGTGCAGTCTAGCTGGCCTGCGACCTCACCACTGAGTGAGCAATTATCCGAGTAAATGTCGAAAAATACACTAATGACACGACTAAGTGCGTGTGGCAGGTGCATGGCCATTGGGGCACAAATCTAATGGCTTACATAGACGTCCGTACAGAAGAAAAAAGAAAGTTTAGCTCGACAGGAGCCAGAAAGCAAAGGTTACACAGATGTTATCAATATTTTCTTCATATAATATTCATGAAATCACAAAATATAAGAAAATTTGAAGGGGGAAAACTCATGAGTGACGAGTTCGCAACTGTTTCGCTTCAAGTTACTAAAAAACCACGTTAAAACATGTTTTTATTTGATAACTATCGCATAACGTCGTAAATTCGAAGTACATAGACCTCTCAGAGATAAATGTAACAGAATGTGATTAGATAATCGTTAGAAAGCGAACCACACTAGATATCTTTTATTTTTTCGGAAGACAAAAACTGCTGAAGATGTACAAGCTCGTTGATTACCTGCTCTGATGCCTCGAATAGTGCTGTTACTGTGAGAGTCAAGTTTTCTTTCCGGGTAACAGATCGAAAGGTCATGGTGCATCCTGGGAAATGAAGTTTAACAGGAAAGTCTTGCGCGATGAATTGTTTTAGTATAATTCAAAGCTCCCTATTTTCATTTCATATATTCAGTCACAGAGCTACCAGAATTGGCACCATCCCCTGATGCAACTGCATTATAATTCAATCGTTATTTGTTTTTTTTGTCATCCGCCATAATTAATAGGTTTTTTGACCTATGAACATAGGCGGACATGTATAAGATTCAGTCTTGTCTTGTTTTGTCTTGTACTGCCTTGTCTTTTGCTATGCTGCAGTTTGCCCAGTATTGCACTGCTGTCTGTCCTATTGACCCACATGCACCTGTTCCCTCCTCTGCAGCTGTGGCATAAGAATTTCAATATGTTCCTCCAAACACGTGATGATAAAACGTGAAACTTGAAAAGCTGCTGAAAAAAAAAACATTAAAACGAGCTTACGCTGGAAGTTGGTTTTAGCTGGCTTAAGATGCTGCAACATGCGCTCATACGGTCATGTCCCAACTCTCAGAACATAAGAGGCCATTTGGCCCATCAAGCTAGTTTGGGAAGAATTCAGCTCAATAGCTCAGAGCTGTTAAGCTCTTATCTAGCTCTGATTTAAAGGAACCCAGGATTTTAGCTTGCACTACACTAACAGGAAGACTTCCATACTCTAACTACATGCTGTGTAAAAAAGTGCTTCCTTAAATCCAGTTTAAAATGTTCTCCCACTAATTCCATCTATGGCCAAGAGTTCTTGTATTTGAACTAATATTGAAGTAACTATTCGGTTGAATAGCATCCAGACCTGTTAGAATCTTATATACCTGGTTCATGTCCCCCCTTAGTCTCCTTTGCTCGAGGCTGAACAGATTCAGCCCAGCTAACCTCTCCTCATAAGACATTCCTCTAAGACCAGGAATCATTCCTGTAGCTCTACATTGCAACCTTTCCAAGGCGGCAATGTCCTTCTTAAGGTATGGTGACCAAACCTGCACACAATATTCTAGGTGGGGTCTTAGCAAGGAATTGTATAATCGGAGCATCACCTCCCTTGACTCCCTTGAAACTCCACACACCTAGAGATGCAAACCAACATCCTACTGGCCTTTTTAATTGCTTCCCCATGCTGGTGAGAGTGGGACATGGAAGCACCAACATACACACCAAGATATGTTAGTTATGATAGTTTAGCTGGGTGGGACACCAGTTGGTTATACTGGTGTGACCAGCTAAACCTGCAAGAATTACTATCATAAGATGGTATGACCAGCTAAACCATCAATCCGTCATGTGAAAACATACCTTAAGCTGATTATCTATCCAAACAATTTGTCAAGCTGATTTTTTTCTGCAGGACACTCAGACTGGCTGCCATTCTCGTTTGGATTAAATAAGCTATTTAATTAATAGAGAGAAAATGCAGCCACTGTTTGTTATTGCAAGAAAACAATTGAAAACAATTATGGCACTGCAAGTTTAATTGATTTATTTCATCTTCATATTCAGTTTGTATAATTTTGTACTGAAAATATCTGTTACTGCAAACCCTTTTTTACTATATTAATATGTAATGTGCAGTGAAGTTGCACAGTGGGAAGCGCTGTGGTCTCACATTACCAGTTTAGGGGGTATGAAAACCTTCCTGTATGTGTGTGTGTGTGTGTGTGTGTGTGTGTGTGTGTGTGTGTGAGAGCTGGTATACCTATCCTTATGGTGACACAGTGTCCCCATAATGTGATAAATATCCATTTTTTCCCTTATGGGGACCGGTTTTTATAAAAGTCGATGACTGCTATGAAAAAACTAAAAATGCAAATACTCTTGTATTTTGTTTGGTTACTTATGGTTATGGTCAGGGCTGGGTGGGGGTTAAGGTTGTCATAGTTGACATTAGCATCTTTCCCATAGAAGTGAATAAGCGGTCCCCATAAGGATAGGTATACCCGACATGTGTGTGTGTGTCGGTGGGTGGGTGTTGCTTGCATTTCCCCCTATATTTGCATGGCATCTCTGAATTTCCCAAAGTGCGTGCTTGCAGTGCTAGTTGAAGGCCATGCAGTTTTTCTGATATTATTCATAGGATGTACCATTCGCTGATATGAATTGTGCTCCCCTACTATTGCTGTTACTATGCAGATATTGGCGGTAATGTTTATAAACAGTCATAGAATGTTTACATATATCATACTTTGGACAATTAAATAAGTAACTGGAGTAACTGGAGTATAGTATCGCAATCTCTAAAAATTGGAAGCGTTTCCACAACTTTGACCACTACTGTAGTCTGTAGGTAAGTTACAATGGCAAACGAAACATTATTCGTTACCTGACCTGCATGTCTCTGGAAATTACCTGCTGCTTACAGTGTTCATGGAAACACATATATAGCTTCTGCTGCCGCTAATATTGGCCATATGAAAAAATGCATGTTTCATATAAGGCTAACAAGCATTTTTCTTATTTCAGTTACATATGACAAAGCACAATGTTTTTATATGTTCATATATTAGAACTCAATCTGATTTATCTTGAAGCAGCCATGCAATACTGCTTGGTTGCAAATAAAGAGACACTATACCATAGCTTTTGTTCGGGTGTACGGGAAATGTAAGCCTGTTCTATAACACAGGCTTCCGAGAATTGTAACAAGAAAGAAGATTTTTCGAATGTCACAGATGTTGAACAACTCTTCCTACTTCATCCTGACACATTTAGAAAACGCAACAGTTTTTCCCAATGACACCGTAAAAACCACTGAGACAGTTATGAAGAGCTGACCACAAAATGGTTAATGCATACATTTTTAGATGTTTTTAAGCTTTCATGTGGGGGAAAGAGCAGAATAGGGGCAGCTCATTCATTGCTTGGTGCATCTGTAGTGTCTCACCAAGAAGTACATCTCAGTTCAATTGGGCTAAAAGTAAAGCATTATGAATAAAAGTTTTATTGGGTTTGTTTCTTTTCCGCTGCTTGGCAAACAGCAGGTCGTAAGTGTTTTACATGCTGCAGCATTCAGTAATCACTCGTCAAGAAGCTGGATCCAAGCGTCATTGAAAGAAAGAGAAAGACAGACTGAAGCGCAATCAGTGTCCAGCTTAACCCTTCCAGTAGGCTGACTAGGCAGGCAGGGCTGTGCTGACATGGTCATTGGCCCCAGGGCTATTTGAGTTGTCAGAGGGCCATGCAGTATAGTGTATAAAGGGGAACCAGGTCTCAACAATAATGACTAGATTAAAGAAAATGTTAGGGGGGATCGGTTGTGTGGTCCGGATTAAATTGAGGCAACTTGTGTCCCAGAATCATTCAAAACAGGGTGCAGCATTTTACTTTTTCAATGTGATCAAATAAAAAAAATATATAGACTATTTAAAAATGTTTTTACAAGGTTCATGATATCAAGCATCCATCCATCCTCCAACCACTTATCCTGGAAATGGTCCTGGGGGGGGCAGGGGTATGCCCTGGAAATGACGGGATATTAACAGCTGCCCATTTCAATACTGCAAACTATAAATATCTAATGACTAATTTCTTGACCATTCTGCCAGTGACTAGATATGATTCTAGCAAGAAACAGAAGTTGAAAGGTAAAAGTTTCTCTGTTGTCGTCTACTTTTCAGCATTAGGTAGAGCACTTTTCTTTAATGTATGGTTGTAAATTCAGAGCCATAACCTTTATTTGTTAATGTACTTTAAGCTATTCTCACTTGAATTTCTTCTCTAATGAGTGACATTGGCTAGCAATAACTAAACCCTTTTCTTTCAGCTAGTGTGGGAACCTGTTGCAGCCTGGTGTCCGACCAGTATAATCCCCTGCATAGGCGATATAAATTATATCAAATCATGCTGCTTTTTTTTTGATTCTTGGACCTTCGGACTCAGGAAATTAACTTGTATGAAACATAGAGAGCATATAAGAAGTGATGTTCTTGCTTTTGTGAGGTATTTGGGCATAATTTAGCTTCTCTGACGAAACAGAATGATACATTAAATAAAGCAGAAGATATTTCGCACAGATACAGGTACTGCTGGATTTCAGCTCTCAGTTCTAGATGTCATGTACTGTAGTGTCCAGCTTGGGTCCACTTTGGTATGATTTGGGGGTGGGGTCAAACTAATTCTGGGGGCTTGGAGGAGGATGGACAGAGTGGTGAAACCCTAAAAATTCTATTACCTGGCAATGTGCCTGCTTAGATGTTCATAGCTTGTGGACAGTTTCCTGGAAGGAAAGAATGAAAGAGCCAGGGACTGGATATAGGGTGTTCCCCTTCGACATGTGGTCAGGGCATAAATGCTGTCATTCTGACCCAGCCAGGATCCGCCCACTTCTTTCAATTCAGCTTCCCACCAACCTGAACCACCAACTCACTCACAATAGGTGATTGCATCACATCTATTCCTCTCTATTATTTCATTTAATCACCATTTGTTAAACCCTTCTTTTCCCTTAGGGAAATGTGCAAAATTTTCCAACCTGGGGATGGAGGGTTGCGGGGTGTGATGCGCAGGGCCACGGGGCGGGGAGGGGGGGGGGAGTGAGGATGGTTTGGGTTCTTGGTAAATGGTAAATTGTTGAATTTTGCATGAGAGTCTGTTACCAAAGGGGACACTTAGTAATAAATTAGGAGCCCCCCCTTGGTGTAATTTGCCCCACCATGCTGGATCTGTAAACAGCACCAGCTCAGTACCTGAATGTCATTACGCATGAGCCACTATGCAGTGAGATTAACACATGCAGATGTCAATGACTCTGCACTATTCTTTTTTCATGATTACTGTTATGCACATGAGCGGCATTACATTAATCTGATACAATACCTGGTTAGTAAAAAATGCAATTATATTTCATACAGTGTGCTTCAAACCAGCTGGAACGGCCGCTTGTGAGTCAAACGATGACTGTTACATCCGCAGTTCCATCTCGCTTATTTTTAACGTCTATCAGAGCTTCGGATACTTTTCACAATGTAACAGTTACTTTTCTGCCCTTTTTAAAGCCATGTAATTAGCTGTTACATGAACTCTCAAGGGCCAATATACTTTTGCCCTTTATTATCCACGTGAGAGCAACTGAAAATGGTAACAGTGTGACCTGTATTAATCACTTCCACCAATTAATTTTGAAAGTGGCAACGACAAATTGCTTTTCCATTTTTCCTTTTGGTTTTTATTTAACACTATTAGACAGTGTGTGATTCTCTATTTGGAAACTGGGGCACTTTATTTCACAGCAAAAAAAAAAAAAAAAAAAAACTACTTCAGTTTAAACGCAAGACCACCCGTTATTCGAAATAGCCATGAATACATTTTAGGACGTCACATATATAGTTTTGCATAATTCCCCATTACACGTTCACGGGTCTTGGCTGTTTAAATGATCACTTCAATCTACGCATCTAAAGCATGTGAAATCGATCAAATCGATTTGTCCCTTTCGTACGGTTTTATAGGTATTCAGGTACAGTAAAGCTTCTTTCCTTGTTCTTTCACCAGAATAGAATCACCTGACACTGGAGGAAGAAAATACTGCCACTCCGTGTCGGAAAACGTTTCCTTCGAGACCATTTCTTTGCTTAATGCCACAGGACAAAATCGCAATTAGTTGACGTCATCTTCACACATTAATCTTTGTTTAGCTACTGATAGAGCATTTTGATGCAATTGACCATTACAAACTAAATTGACAGTCGGTAAATCTGGCCACATGACAAAAGCTGTCGACTAAGATTGCCAAAAGTCAATAGGGTAAGAGAAACTAACGTTTAATATTATTTTTTAATCCTATAGTTTAACTAAATTCTTAACCGCTTGAATTATTTTATATCAGCTAACCTGTACACAGATATGTTACTGTAATGTCAGAAATATTATTAAATGTCCAGACATGGAATGGAAACAATTATTCCCAGCCTCAAATTGGATTTATTAGTAGTTTACTGCTACTAATGATTATTTGCGGTATTTTACGTCACTTGTATTTTTTATCTAATAAAATGTTTGCCATTTATATTAATTGCTTTACATAACTGGTAATTATGTTTAATTAACGCTAATTATGGTGAAGGGAAATAAATTCAGATCTCTTTCAACGTTTTATATTACTAGACTAATTATGGAATACAACATCGGCGACAGGTTCTATGGCGGTAAACAGTAATAAAATTCTGCTTTTAAGTAGGGTACTGACGTTCTAGAGGGTATTGGGGAACAATAACTGATCATTATAGAAGAAGAAGGAGAAGACAATTGGAATACATTTTTAATTTAGCAATTTTGCCTTAATAATAATTAATACTAGACAAACAAATATACGACTGTGTTACATTCTGTCGAACTGAAGTCCGGGAGGGGGGGGGGTACAAAATTACGAAGGTGTGTGACATCATCGCTGGGGGTTATAAATTCTTTAAATGGCGTATTACAGGGACAGACAGGCATTAGATTATATTGGGAGTCTGGAGACTTGAAAGTTGCTCAGAACAGTCAGTTTTAGAGGATTAAACTTCACGCTTAGCCGAGACGGCGCTTGAACACAGGATGAACGCATCGCATGTTATAGTATGTGGAATATTGATTACTTTAATTTCTTTTGCAATTGAGGCAAATCCCTTAACGCCGGCACAGCAAGAGGTAAGGGCTCGTTATAATACGCTGCGTATTTCTTTTGCCGAATCCATTTGGCGAGTTTTTCGACAGATCCTGATACATCTTAATGCTGGGAAAGAAAAAATGATTAAGAAGTCATGTAATAAAACAGGCGTGGTTTCTAAATGTAACCACCAAATACCTTAACAAACTTTATAAAATCGATCCTTTTTTCTATAAAATTCCGTAATGCACCTGCATCAGTTATTAGTAAGCGTCTTTTACCCTGTCTTTACCAATTGTACAACGTCCATGACCAATTTACACACTTAGACAAGCGAAGAAAAGAGCACACGTTGCTGTTTGCACTCAACATTAACCACATTCTTCATTTTTGTGTCTTGACACTTGACTCCCTCGCTTTCCGCAGATCTTAATGTCAGCTTTTAATTACTCATTCCCGGACTATATTTGGCATAAGGCTGTTTAATGTAATGCTTTTGTAAATGCGGTCATTGCTTGGGAAGAAATTTCCGACGCGAGTCGGTCCTCACATGCATGAAATAGGCTGGATTAGGATTGAAAGTAAATCAATGGGAGCGTTTCGGTTTGACCCTATTTTTATTTTTAATGTTACAGTCTCTCAGAAGTTTGCTGGGCGATGAGCTGTCCGAGTTTTTGGCGGCTGGGGAGCAGGAGCAAAATATGGAAAGCATGCAGTCTCGCTTACTGCGGGACCTGCGGCTGAAGCAGCGGGCCAAAGGCGTGTGGTCCCGCGTCCTGAACGACCAAACCGTAACGCGGAAACACAAAGCCGGGAACAAAAAGGGAACATCATCCTCCCGGAATGGCTGTTTTGGACATAAGATGGACCGAATAGGAACTTTAAGCGGCATGGGCTGTTAAATGCAAGGCAGCCTACCATGCCTTTTGGTGAGTGAATTTGCCTCAGTCAAATAATGACTGCCACCGTCTCTGCGAGAGTCCGGTAACTTGTAGAGAGCATGTTTTACTTTTTATCTGAGTGACAGCTCTAAGAACAGATGACATGGCTTTTCCCAAACAAATTTCGGAAATGTAGTATAATAAACACATTTTCTGCTTCTTTCTTGATTATCCGTACTATTCATGTCCAAGTTGAGACCAAACACTCGTAAATTCACCTGCTCCTATAGCAAACTATAATGATGCACTAGAGTAGTCGGAAACGCAAACAGGCTAATTTGGATGGACCGTTTGACTTAATACCATTGTTGCATTGATGACAACGGTAATAGATCCTTTTCGTGGATAAATGTGCTAATAAAACTTCCTGCGGGTTTAAGAAACGGCAATGTTGCTTGGTGTAGGAATTTTGAATTAGCTACTACTGTATGTGCGGCTGCGAGCAGAAGGGAACAGCTCCCATAAAAAAAAAAATGTGCCAATGCCATTTATTCTGAGAAGAAACATGTCCACCCTTAAGACGTTTAGATGACTTGAGCAATTTTAGAAATAAGGAGACCAGGAGACTGAAATTCATAAATCGCCCGAGTGCCGAGGGTGGGGAGACTTTAAGCTGGCGGTAGGTGGGATTATTAAACCATATCAATCACTCACTGGTTTCAGCCGCTTCCCATTGGTAACTTTATCAGGTCCCGCTGGGTTACAACAGGATATGACCGACAGAGCAGAATATGACTGACTGTACAACTCCTAGGACCTGGGTATCAAAGCCTCATTCCCATCACTGCTTAACACAGCTAACCCTCTCCATTGCAGAACGTCTTGTCGACCGTTGGTTGGGAGCAACTTCATTTTGGTCATTTTTTTCACCTAAGACAGAGTCGGAACCTCAAGAGCACCTTTTGGTACGAAGACGCATCAACAAAAGTACGCAGACAATAGCGTATGGACTAAATTGGCTAGGCACGGCTGTTGAACCTATGTACTGCATATACATGTTGTATTTATGTTTTAAAATATAATTTATATGTTTATAAAAGAGGTATTTATAATTACTTTTTATTTATGTTATTTTGAAATATATGACATCTCCAGGTCAATTACTATTGTAATGTTTTTGTCTTTCAGTTTTATTCTTATATATTGCTGTAAATGTTTAAAAAAGTAAAAAAAAAAAAAAAAAAAAAATCAATGTGCACTTCAGTGGCTTCACAGATAATTTGATCACAATAGACGTTCATTTATAATCAAACCCTTTTGTTAATCTTTTTGAGTGTGCGCTCTCCATTGTTACAATGTACAGTTATTGAATATTAGTTGGATATCAATGCAATACTTCAGTATTGGTTGTATCAGTAAAACAACAAAACAAAACAAACACATTCGCAAACACAAACACACCGATTCTGATATAATAGCAAGCTGTATGTAATGTAGCTGCTGTGGACACTTTTTGAAAGTATGAATATATGTTACTCTCTCATACATCTCTTTCTGTTTTTATGAATACAAGAAATCTGAATGAAAACTATTCAAGTATATATAAAATTCATCATACCAAAGGGTTTTCATAGGAAATCTCTCTACAAAATTGTCATAAATAGTGGTTACCTATAGGTCAAAGTAAAGCAAAAGGTTTTGTGTTGTGTCATACTGGCGTTCGCCTGTTTGACTGTGGAAAAGTGCCTTATGCGACTCATTAAAAATGACTTTTGCAGACAATTGCAGCATATTGAGGATCGTGAATGTCAGAAGTCAGTCAAGCAGCATTTACTTAAATGGCGTCCATTTCAATAGGACATGCTGAACGACAGCCACGTTTGCGATCAGAAAAAAATGCTAAAACAGTTAAATAGTTGCAGTTATAGTATACAGTTCAGAATAAGCTTTGAAAATATTACATATTTTAACATATGGATACTTAAGAAAATTCATTTAATAGTAATTTAATACTCCTTTTCATTAAATGCCTGGTGACCCAGGAGGAAACAGAGGACAGGGGCAAGGGGGCAGCCTGGATGGGGGGGGGATCCGTCAAAGATCAAAGAGCATGATGTAAGTGTGATATATACACTCATGTGGCTGCACCTGAATACAAACAGCTAGCAGACAGGTGAAGAGGTCCAGTTACTGAGTGGTTAAGCATTAGAATCCTGGTGGATCACACTATAGACAATACAGAGTTCATTGAACTGGTATGCCGATTTGGATTGTGGGAAGAATCACACATGACGATAGGGAGAATATGCAGTATACTGACACACATACATAGAGCTGGAGGCTGGAATAGAACAAGTGACTCGGGAGCTGTGAGGCCACATTTCATAAGCTGCCCACCCATTTAATAGCGTTTGGCGATTTTACGCTACTAGATAAGGTGAGCATGTGTCTGAGTCACATTGGTTGACTGGTAATCATTTTGTTTTCTATAAAGGTTTACAACACAAGTTAATTAAAAAATATACTGGACCATAATTCTTTAGTCTGAGAAGAATTTCCACTCACACTATTGTTTTCATATATACAAATAGACCACTAGGGCCCAGGTGTAGACTGGCCATCAGGAAGGATGGGAAGTTTCCCAGTGGGTCCGTCTAATGAGGGCCAGTTGGCAGCAAAATATACCGGGGTGGGTGGGGACTCACCTCAGAGTGTGGCTGCTTGACAGCAAATTCCCAGGCTGCTATTTGTTGCCAACCCTCCCCTGTTGGAGCTCTGCTATCTTAATTAACCTATTTATTAATGACACCAAATGTCTAGCGATTCTGGAGAGAAAATACACAAAAAATCTATGTTTGAAAAACCACCCTCTCGACTAATCATTGGTGAATAGCTATCTTGTACACTTGGGGACATCCATTATGAATGTTTTAAATGAAGTGACAGTCATTGCTGTGATTTGGACTTTTGGAAATAGTCTGATGATGTTTCAGTGTAGTACTATTGTCTAATGCCTCCAGTGTTCTGTGTGAGTGGAGTCTGCAGGATAGGTGTCACTAAATTGTCTATAGAATGTGGGTGTGTGCATGTATGTGTCCTGCGATGGACTGGCATCCTGTTCATGGTGTACCCTAGCCTTGTTCTTTACACTGCCTGGGATCGGCTCCAGGGTAAGTGGATAGAAGACAGACGTAATGGCGTAAAGTAGTAATTAAACGTCCCTGAAATACCGGGACGGCGCGGCTAAAAAGGTGTAAATACTGACCTCATGTGGCTGTAAAACGCAACGTTTTAATAATGTACTTATACATTAACATAAAGCCTTGGCAGGGCTGCACGGTAGTCATCGCAATGATACTTCGTGAGTTGTGAAAGTTTTGCGAGTAATACCACGATATTTATAAAACAAAACAAAAAAATTAAATTGTTTAAGATTAAATGTATCCGAAATAAACAATAGTGAATTGCAACTTATAAATCAAAAGGGTCTGTTAAATAAGTTGGCACTGTTGGTGATCGATCGCCTACATATGCGATGTGATTATTGCGTATGCGAACATCACGGTGACGATACTGACACGATATATCGCGCAGCCCTAATTCCTAGTTAAAACAGCAAGTAACGGTGAAACCAGTTGTGTTACATTCTTTTATTTTCTCTTCTTTTCTTTTCTATGCAGTTTGCTTTCACTTTGCACTAGTGTATGAAACAAGAGATAGAATATATTACCGGATTATTTCATTTACGCAATACCACGAGGCCGGTGTATTGGTTCAGTGGGTAGATTGCAACTTTGCAATGTTAGGAGCCTGAGTTCGCTCTCACAACATAATACGTTTTCAGTAGACGGTGGCAGCCACACTGTCCGTCTTGCTTATCAAACATCTGAAGCCAATCAGATTCTGGCTTGGGTGAACCGGAGACCCCTAGGAAAAACTGCTGGCGAAGATATTTCATAGCCAGAAGAGGGCACTCTTTCCTCCAGAGCAAACAAATACAAATGTCCCAGTGTAATAAAGAGGACGCTATGCAGAGGCTGTCTTTGGATGAGTTGCTGACTCATGAGTCATTAAATACTTTAAGACACTTATCAAAAGAGTTTGGGTATTTGTTGGCCGAATTCACTCTCAGTTCTCAAATTCTCAGTTTAATTACTGTCTACATAATTACCTTCTGCACGGTCGAATTCCAGCTTGAGAAACACAATACAGAGAGGATCCATCATCGATGCTCATAATTATGCTCAGCTCCTCATTGCTGTATTGAAGTCCTGTTTTCGAAGGTACTTGGGAACATTCTGGAAAATATCTATAAAACTCTAGGATGGGTACTTGTCTTCCTTTTGCTATGTAGGAAATAGCTTTATGTTGAGGATTAAATTGGCATTTCTTTCTTGGCACGACTTCGGCTTAGAATTAGTAGTAATAGAAAAGTCAGATCAGCTGGATCAGTGTTAGCATCCTTCCATCCATCCATCTTCAATAACTCCCTATTTGGTGCAGTATCACACTGAGCCTGGAACCTTCACTGGGAAACACGGGGCACAGAGGAAAGGACACCCTGAGTGTTCAGCAGTCCATTGGGACTTTTAAAATGTATTTGATAATGGCCTCACACTTCCCACATTAGCATTGAAAAGAGTATTTGTACACTATCAAAGGCTTTCCTCCAAAATATCATTGGCTATCATATAAAATAGGACTAAATACCAACAATGAAAAGTGGAACTTAAAATGAAGCTCCTATTTGGTCTAAAAAGTGTTGATTTCATAGCTAATGCTTCCCACTGTGTGATCTGTAATATTTTAAAGTACCGTATATTTTCTTTCGTCGAAAGGGAAGGGAACATTACATAAACACTTTTGGCTGAAGATTTATTTCGCTTTTGATGGAAAAATATCTAGTTACATTTGCAATGAAACTAAAAGTCGAACAAGGGCTTTTGAAAATGAAATAAAATAAAAACAAAATTGTATTAAAGCAATTCAGGAGAAAACAGGGCCACAAGAAGGTAGGGTTGACTTTCTGAATGAAAAAAAGCTCATAGAAATATGGTTGGATTCTTCCACAAGACAGTTTGACTGATCTTTAGACAGGGCATGCATTTTCCTACTGTATGTGGGTCATCTTCTTCCCCTTTACATATCATACCTCCTGAAAGGATCCCAGCTTTATTCTCAGAACAATTCCTTCTTACTCTGTATCCTATCAGAAATCAAATGCCCTATTTCCCCAACATGCCTGTTCATCCACCCTTGAAATAGGACCCTACAGTTTTCTAGCTTGCCTTTTTTAGCTGACAATGTGAAGCAGTGCAACTGTGTTTCTGAGTTCTGTAGCATTCCGTAGTAATTCTTCGGACCGGCATAAAATGTTCTAATGCAAAATGGCTGTTAAAAATGACCTCACAAAGCCAGGTGTCTAAGGTACCAAGCATGATTCAGAACTGCATTCCAAACCATTTAAAATACTGGCACATTTCACATTAATATAGGAACTGACTGAACTCAAAGGACAAATGCATTAGGTCACCAATTAATCCAGCAGAATACAAAACATATAATAACATAAGCACCTCCCCCAGTTAAAAAGAAAAAAAAAAAATCATTCCTTGTATGAGTCTTCATGTCTGCTCATAAACATTAGAACGCTTGACAAAACAAAAAGTATAAATTCTGGGGTAATACCAATGAGGTAGAGACACTGTATCCAACATCACCGGTAACAAAAAAAAGACTAAAATACCATAACTAAAGATTCCCAACAACTCAATTTGAATACATAATTAGGATCCAGCCTTAAATAAATCTGTCTTTAAATGAATTAATCAATGTCCAGCAACTTTGACTTAATCAAAGTGTGTCTTCTTCTTCTCCTCTTCACAGTGCTACTTACCAAGTTCTAGTATCTGTTCTGATAGCTGCACTTATATAACTTGAAATTTCTGGGTGCAAACCAGTTTGCCGTTGATCCGTTTCCACATCTTAATGAGGTCTGGGGGGAGCAGCTTATGGACCACGATCATGCTCTTGAAGAAGCATGGCTCTTTGTTCAGTCTGCTTTTCTTGTCCCTCACCAGGCCGAAGGTCTTGAAGGCGTGGTGCTTGATAGGCTTGACGCGGAGCCGTGCCAGGCACATGCCCAGGAAGACGTCGTCGATGGGGTACAGCTCCACAGCTTTGGAGGCTTCAAAGAGCTTCCTGGCCAAAGATCCGTCCATTACAAAGCCACCACCACCTGCATATGGAGGATAGTGTGACTTGCTATACAGTCCTCTAGGGATGTAATATTTATTAGTCTTCTTACGAATAGGCCTTGCCATAAACATAACATCTCCTGCAAAGAGGTTCTCAGTAGGGCTTTCTTTAAGGTACTCAATAATATTGGGGATGTTGACAAAGACGTCATCATCTCCCTTGAAAACGTACTGGACATTCCGGCAGTATTTGGAGAACCACTTCAGGAAGTGAGTTTCCTTTAGGGTGAGGTTATAGAAGCTGTCCAGGAAGTCCCATTGCAATATGTCTTTGAAGATGTGGTCCTCATACTCCAGCAGTTTCTGATGGTTGACCATCTCCTCCTCCTTGGACGCAGCGCCCAAGAGGAACACAGTCTTGACCTTCTTGCCATCAATCTCCTGTTCTTTACCCCACGTCTTCCGGATCAGCTCCCTACGGTCATGCTGGGTGATGATGGATTTGATAACAATGAGCAGATGGATGTCCTCCTCGCATTTCTCAGGGTGGTTAATGATCATCGGAAAAGCCCTGCAGTGTCTGTAGAGCACATAATGCTGGAATTTGAGTTCCAGAGCTTGAAACCATTTGGTGTTAACAACGCTGCGATTCGGTAAGCATTTTGAGGCGGTGTTGTCCCACGCTCTGAGGACTTCCTTCACATTTTTGCCTGCGGAGTCCACATCCACGTCCTTCCCGTCAGTGCCCAAGAAATGCTCAATCTTTGATAGCAGTCCCCGCTTTAGGCTTTGCTTTCTGGAGCCATGCTTCTGTAATTCTCTCCCCTTAACTTGAAAAATGTCTTGAAAGTCATCTATGCTGAAGTCAGACATCTGGACCACAGTCAGCATGATCACAGCCAGGAATACCAAAGCAATCCTCGTGGGTAACTTCATTTTCCTCCTACAGAGCAGGCTACAGACAAACAGAGCATGATGCAAAATATATGGGGCTTAATTTGGTTATTGCTGTGCAACAAAATTTCATCATTTAAACAGGAATTTGGTTAATATTACAAAACAATTATGCAGAGTGGTTGGAATGGAAAAGGTAAGGGTAACATTACGGTACAGAAGAACCAACCATGATTTTTTTATGTGAAGACTTCCTGGAAGTAAAATACCGTATCACAGTAATTGATACAAGAATCCATATAAATGTATGTTTTATCGGAAATGATTAAATGCAGGTATTGTCTGGCAATAAAAATGCACGGAACTTCTTTATAAAATAACGCTATAGGATCAAGCGCGCACGGAAAAAAGAACGTCAATTTCTTCAAGGACTAAGATTAATTTACCGTTCTGTGCTTGACGAACTAGGCAATGAGGTCTGAAAATCTTAAATCGTTCAAGATGTTCAGCGTGAAACTACTTTCATAAAGAAAGAAAAGTCACAGTACAAATTATATGCATTGACTCAGATTTCTTTATTATTCAAATAAATCTACGTTACGCATGTAATATATAAAAGAAAGACGATTACGCTTCAACCAATCGGTAAGCCTGATTGAGACTGCTTTTTCTTGCTGACACTATAATAAACATCACACAGGTACTTACATTTCAATAGACACAGGAAACAAGGTTTATCGATCTGTAGTATAAGTAACGTGTCCGCTGTCTTTACCAGTTATAGGAGTTTACCTAGAACATACCGGGAGGGCAGCGAGATCTCGTTCAAACAGCACCTCCCATAGGCGTACTGTATTAATATTTATGATCAACTACATTCTTATTGTACAGGATTAGGCCGCCTTTCCTCAATTTAAACACAACTTATTAATAGATCATTTGACCTCTTCACACCTCTGTCTCGTGGTCCGAATTGAATTATAAAAGAACTGAGTTATAGAAGAAGTTATATATGAGTTGCATGCATGCGATTGTCCGATTACTAAACGAGCAGTCTCGTCTCGCTGGCAGATGGAGGATTCAAGACCTGAAGCGCTTTTCTGAGCAAGGACATCAGTCCACTCCATCTGTCTAAGAAGCCATTGAATAGCAGTTACTGAGAAAAGCAACTAATTTCTCCTTCTTCTTAGCTCTGCTTAGCACTGTGGACTGCTATTCCTGATAGCTTAGTTTTGTATAATAGTATTAATAATAATAGTACAGAATAGCCACCCATGATGAACAATGTAACAGGATTGATAGGAATGAATGATTCAGAAAAATCATCTGGCGAGCTCCGCGTGCGATCTCGTGTTCAAAATGTGCTCCATCTGGTAGAACGAGAAACGCAAGCAAGCATTTGACCGATGTAAAACAAAAAGGTATTGTCGGCTTAAATAGCAGAATTTTGAATTAAATGCAAGCTGATCCGTGGTGTTACCTAATACTGGGGGAATTTGAGAAATGACGCACTTTGACTCATGTTGAACTGGAGTACCTAAACAAATAACAGACTGTGAAAATAAACTTCAAGTGTTAAGTCCTAAATTTGTTAGAAACTTCAAAAGATGACGTTTCTTCCAAGAAATGGTCAATTTAAAATTAAGATAATCTGATGCGCTAGGCCTACTGTCTCCTTTGTGTGAACCAGCGCTCAGTAATTAAAATTTTCCAAAATGTTACTGCCCACGAGGTGGCAGTGCATACCTGCTATACAGTAAGTGTACAGCGTGTATACCAGGAGAGTGTACAAACCGTTTGATGTGATTGTCAGTGAACAGAAATTAAGGAGTTAATAGATACTGATGAGATTTAGACTCATATGTATATACTAAGTGTTGGGAAAAAGCTACAAGTAGAATTTTTAAAACAGGTCTTCTGATATTTAAAGTTCATACTTCATAAAGCAGAATTAAAACATCGCAGTCATGCATTTCTAAACAGCAACCTTCGAATGCAGAAAGACAGAAATAAAAGAAATACTCCATATATGGATGGGTCATAAACACGTTCTGGAAAGTTCTGTTGTGGTTGCACATTTCCTATTAACTGGATTAAAATTTGGTTATCGCGGAATCCTGCATGGTCAGTGAGGTGCGTGAGGCACAGTCACGTGGCGGCCGAACCCTCCTCGGTCAGCGGTGTCTTGATCTCAGAGTAATTTCTGTCCCAATTTCAGGGATTGAGTGAGCCTCGCTTTCCACTAGCCAACCCCAATTAGGGGGTGGGGATGAGGAGTATGTTTTGTCTGGACAAACCCTGAACAATAAAGCTCTGTATTTAAAGCTGTCTTGTCTCCAGACCAACAAAAACAAATTGATGTACAATTGAGAAATCAACTGAAAATCCATTCTAGCTTCTGAAAAAAAATATAAAAATTTCAATGATAAATGGACCTACACTGTCGCTACTGTTATGAACTGAACAATATATAAGTATTTTTTCTTCCTGTAGGATCAGCCTTATAAATCTTTCAGTTACATAAATAACAGCAGTTACTGAAAGTAATACTACATATTTTAACATCACACATGTAGGCCTGCATAAAATTACTCGGCTTACTGCTAATTACTGCCCATAATAATGAGTAAATCTTTACAATATACAAAAGATTTGCATATATTACAGTATTACAGCGCATCTTTTTTTAGGTTTCTCCATATGTTGCAACACGCTCATAAAATGTAAATGGCAGCAAAATCATGACAGTTACATTCTGACAGCTAATTGTAGAAGTTCCAAATTCTGAATGTCTGATGTTACAATGTCCCTGGTGCATCACCCACCCGGTCTGGCTTTATTCGATATTCGGAATATTGAATAAATACTGCTGTTCATCTTTTCAAATGTATTATGATGCCAAACTAGCTGTTAGATGAGCTAATAGATGTTCTACATAATTAGCCACAATGTTAAAGTGTATCTGTATCACTTGGGGTGGGGCTGCTCATTAACCCCTGAATAACTGAAAATACTTAATTATGACCATAGAACCAGGGGGTGCCCAGGTAACTTGTAAAACCGTATAAAATATTTTTGGTCCCCTTGGTGAACGAAGGCAGATCACTGCGAGGTAAAACACGAGAAGCTGAGGTGAACAGGATCAGCATCCTCCAAACAAGCATTGTATGCATGTTCTATGCATTTACCGGCTGCTACACGTTTCGTGTGTCATCTGCTGGCCTTCACGCGTCCTCTGCAGCTTCCGTAAAACTCAGCAAAAAAAAAAATAAAAAAAATAAATCTAATTTGCAACATCCTGATATATGTGGAAACCATGGTGAGGAATGTCACGATGCAGAAGGTCATGTGTTTTTCTTTTTAAAGAAACGGTACGATTTTCGAAAGCAAACAGACAAGTGGACATGACTGTTACCCCCCCCACCCCCCACATTGTTTGCATGCATTTCATGGGCCATGATCATGACTATTGCCGTGGTGTAGTGCATGTATGCATTTATGCTATCTGCATGTGCACATCTCTTGTCATTCCCCATGGTGCAGCAAGGCTCACAGTATTCAGCCTGAAATGTCACTGGTCCACCAGGAATTCTCCCTACGCTCCCGATAACCACTCTGGCATTGTTGTCCCCTAATAACAGTGATACGGTAGGGGCTTCCTGCAATAGACAGGTACAGAGGATGACCCTGCATTCGTTTTTGCACAAAGAAATGACCGAACTGCTGTTCTTCCTGGGTTAATTAGCCACAACCAATTTCTTTCCGGAAAACGTGCAGCAGCATCTCACACAGCAGACGTTAGTTCAACAGCGGCAACGTTTCTATTTTTATAACGCCAGTATCGCTTGCCTATTGTGTGTCACATGTTTCCCATCCTGTGACTTGATCAACTGTAAATTATAATATGGAGCACGTGCCATTTCAGCCCCGGAAATTAAAGGTCAACGTCACAATGAACCTGAGGTCCTTCCCTGGAAGCCAGGGCACTGGCCCACCATGGACAAAATGCCAGTCCATCACTGTGCGCACAGAACCGATGGCTGAGTCAGAGACACCAGGTTCCCCATATCACATATTTCTGGACTGCAACAGGATAATGAAGTACCTTCACTATACCCTGGAACAGAGGTGGATAGTTCAGATCCAGAAAGTACAAATCCAGACCAGAGTACTCAACCAACTGGTTGAGTACTCAGCGACTGAGACCCTTTATACTCACTGGTTGGTTGGAACAAAATCTTGGTCTGGATTTGTACTTTCTGGATCTGAACTATCTAGCTCTGCACTGAAGATCATGAAAATGCAATACACAGAGAGGGTATAATTTGCTCTCCACACTGTTCACAGTGTTTTGGCCTGACTTGGGACTCCTTTTGCGATCCTGGGCTGCTTGTAGCTGGTGGGCCCATAATGCATTGCATGCCCGGAGGGTCTTGCTACAGGAAGTGACACTGTGAGGTCCACAGGAAGGTTTCAAAGGGGCAGACAGGAGCCCTCATCATTCCAAAGAAAGACGGTTTGTTTGAAGCCAGTTCCCTGTTGTGGCGGTGGTTTTTTCCAGTCTGGTTTCCTGTTTTGACTCCATGTTGGCGCAGCAGGGAGTGCAGCTCAAGGAGACACTGACGAGCCATGGCTATGTGTGACCAAATTCGGACACACCATAAGCAAGGTCACATGCCATTGTTTGTTAACTGATGTGCTGATACAATGAGTCCTGATATCGCTCTGCTTGATTAATTTTCCTGGGGATGCTGGGAATCCTTTCAGGGATTTTAGAAATTTGTCTGATCACTGAAACAAACAAACAAACAGTCACAACATGTACGATGAATGACACATGGGCTGGCGTTTGCAGAAACAAAAAGGATTTTATTGGAGTTAAACCAACAAGGACCGGAAATGAACAAGATCATAGGGGATCAGGGCTGGACCAGGGGCGGCCACAGGCTAACAGGAGGAGCAGCGTTAATAACTCGACTGGGGAACACAGGACTGGGAAGCATGGATATACAGAAAAAATGAGGGAGCTAATGAGAGGCAGCTGGCAGTAATTAGCACAAGGGTTAGGATATGTGGTTAGAAAATAGACATCAGAGAGACTGGCAGTATAATTAGCTGAGGTCACAGAAGTCACTGACTGATGCGAACGCTTCTCCCGTAGTGCACATGCTGGCACTCATTTTCTAAACCACGGGCTTGTTTATTTACCAATTTGTCCCCTGGGGGTGGGCAAGGTCACATTGACCTTTGTGAATCTCTGGGCCCATGCAGTGAGATTCAGACTCAGGCCTGACCAAAATAAGAAGCCACGTGTTTCCTAAACAGTCGGACAGGAACTGAGAAGCCTCGAGAAGGGAAGTTTAGGGATGCATGGTGATGTATTTTTATTAAGCTGGAGCAGAATGACAGAGACTCTCCACCACTTCTGTGAACTATTTGCCTGCATTGGCCTTGAGCTTAGTTATTAAAATATTTCTCAGTGAATTCCCCCAAATATATATAGTCCTGTGTCCAATGGTGGTATAGTATAGTGTAGTATAGTATACTGTAGTGTAGTGTAGTATAGTATTGTATAGTATAGTATGGCATAGTATATTATAATTATCATTTGTATATTACAGAATAGTTATATAGTGTTCTGTGCTAATATAATGTAGTCCATCCATCCATCCATCCATTAATTTTCCACCCCTTTTTGTCCTATGCAGGTTCTCACGGGTCCACAGCCTATTCCAGAGGCTATGGGCACAAGGCAGGAATAACCTAGGATGGGGTGCTAACCTTTTTCAGACTACAGTAAAATATCATATCATATGTTATGTTATTTATGTCATTATGGAGGCAGCTGCTTAATTTATTTGTACTTGTGTAGCCCTGCTGCTCAATGACAAATAAGAAACCTTTATTCTTGATCACTGGAGTTTTTACAGTGGCCCAGTCTGGATTAATCACTGACGTTAATCACTGCGTTTTATAGCTGCTGTTGCTGCTTTCAGTCTCAACACTGTGGTGTCCCTGCCACCTGTCCCTGCTCTCCCATGCTTAACATCCTGCTGAATGGCATGGTGCCCTTTAATACAATAAAGTTCCACGACTATCAGCTAAATAGGCCCCCTCTGCATCGGGGGGGGGGGGGGGGGGGCAGAGAGTGTGTCTGTATTCCTGGCCATTCTGCACCATCCGACAGCCCCTCCTTCCCACAGTCGCAGTGTCCCTCTGGTTAAGAGCATCTCGTAAGTGAGTAAAATGTCAGATGTAAACACAGATGAACAGCAGGGCATTCCTTATAACATCAACACAGGACTGCTGAAGTCTGTCAGATATAAATCTCTGCACCACACCATTTCTCTCCTCCGGATGGATTTGTTTTTCATTCCCATTGTAGGTAATAATTAAGAATGCTTTGTATATGTTACTTATGTGGCATTCATATATTGAATTGTGATGTTGTCACTCAGGTGCAGGATAGATATTGTGTGAGATAGGGAATCTGTTGTAGCACTGTTGCATTTAATAAATAATCGAAGAATTAAAGCTTTGAAACTCACAGTGGGAAGGTTATAGGGCCACGTCTCTGGTTGACTGGTTTAATCTACCTGATAAGACATGTCTGGGAGCACAAAATGATGCCACACAGACAAGGATTGTCACGACTGAGTGTGGCGAAGGAGTGATGATCCAAATGCAACTTTTAAATAAACCGAAGGGGACTTTATTATTGGATAACACTTACAATGCAATGAACAAAAGGACCAATGATGGGTCAAAACAAGAGGCAGGGAGGATCAATCAGGAGGGGAAAGGACTGACTTTTAAACACAAGATATGCTACAGTAAACAGTAGCAGAAAACACAAAGGACAATCCAAGAGCAGCAACCAGCAGGGAGCATTTACACTAACACTATATACACCAGGTGATGTGGGTAGAACAAGGGACAGGTGTGAACAATGAACTAATTAACCACACGTTAGACTGGAAATGGGGATGGAGGTGGGATGGCCCATGACAAATGGGGACATGACAGACAAAGTAGGGACAAATCCTGACAAGGATGTTCCTTAGACTTACCTTTTTATCACTCAATGAATGGTAATGAACACAGAAAGCCTCTCTAGTAGATGTGTATACCTAATATCCTTCTATTGTTACAGTAATAACCATTATCAAGATTAGCTTCACTTAATGAATCATTTATTATGCTCATAATCAACATCAGATGGACTTTTTATTATATAATTCCAAGCAGGGACGACCAGATGTAGACAGTTTTACTTTCAGACACTTCAGTGGTTTTCTGTAATTGCACACATGTGAGGATAGAGCAGGATAAGATCAATCATTTCAGCAGCAATATTTACACTTTAATTGGCCAAAATTGAATTTAGGCCATCGATATTTATACCATGGTGAAGCTACTTCCTAGTCAGGTTCCTAACCTCAGTAGCCCCTTACTTCTTACAATAAAAAAGACAAAATGTATATATAACATTTTTAAAAGGGGCAACTCGAAGCATGACAAAGGGGTGCTTTTGATCGTTCGGGTAAAAGCAACAGGAGCTCAGGTGGAGCCAGCACCCCCCCCCCCCACCCCACCTCTGCACGTGCCTGTGTATAAAAGTGTTCCCATGCGAAGAAAAAAGCATCCAACTTCATTTTTGCGTTACAGGTGTTCCTCCGGCACATGTCTCAGAGGAAGTGTTCTGCCGTGGGGGGAGGATGGGCTGAGGGTGTAGCTGTGGGTGAGGGGGCGTTCATGTGATTGCCCTCACGCCGCACCCCGAGAGTCTCGCTGCCCCTCCACACACGTCACACACATGAATGGGCCGTATATTGAAAACTGTTTGCCTTCACGTCAGTGCGGGGGTGTCACTTGCGTACACGATTCAGTCGAAGGCTTGATCAGCAGGAGTTAGAAAGCAGTGCTTTTGTAGGAAATGCATTTTTGCCACATGGTTTTAGAAAGGTGCATGAACACAAGCAGAAGTATTCAGAGCCCTCTGCAAGATTTGTGCGTTGAAAATTTGCTACTGTAAATATACCAGTAAAAATGCAGAATTGAAAAAAGATATTTTCTATTGTGGAATGTGTTACAACCTGCTACAAATTGTCTAATATTGGGAGGAGATTACTGAGAACATAATAACATTCAAATTTCATGTGGGGAAATTCAAGCTTATCCTTATATTGTTTTTGTAATGACTGTTAACTGTTACCTCAACAGAAACTTGGTTTCTCAGTTTACATAGCCTGAACACTGAAGGCTGCTGAATCTGATCTGTTCCTTACATTTTCACTATCCGTTACATCAAACTTATAAACTGAAATCCTAAGTTTACTACTGCTGTCTGTGAAATACACTGATACACGTCAACCTATGAACCAGCTTTGTCTTGGCTGGGTTTTACATAAAAGTACTGCTATCATTTATTGGGAAGCTTATTAAATGACAAAAAAGAATTATGTATGCAGTTGTAAGAACATCTGTCTCACAGATAACTTATTCTTTGAACAGATCAAGAATCATTTTTGGTCCAAATCTCTTGGTGTAGTGCATGTGGCTGTCAATCAAAAAATTGCAAGAAAATGTCCAGAAGAGGGAGTAGTGTCCTGTTGAATGCGTTTATTTTCCACCTTTATCCTGACTAACACAATACAAAGAAGAAAATATTTGTAAACATTTCTCTTAGTAAGTGAAACTGTGTCAACATGGTTAAAGGAAAGCTCTATAGAACAACTTCCTCTAGACGACATCACTTCCTATATGATCTAGTCCAGTGCAGAATCATAAGCTATATTAACAGAACTAGTAGGATACTTTTTTTGTGGACTGTACATAAAAATTCATTATGGATATGGAAATATTTGGGAGACAATGCAAGAAAGTGATATTTTCCACAATAAAGTTAATGTGCTTTTTACGAGGACAAAGTTTACATTATACATTCTCCAGTCTTTGGATTTGACCTGCAAATGATGTCCCATCTGCTATGGGCTCAAGAATATTTATATTGCTGGGATTCTGGTGGCAAAGCCTTTATAAAACAAAGCCTCATTACTGTCTGAACCTCAAGCAATTTTAAATATTTGTTCCATTCCACTGCTAGCACACTTGATTTAGCTCAACAAAGGCTTTTATAAGTAGCTGATCACTTTAACTCAGTGAAGTGTTGGTGAAATGGAACAAGTAAGTATGCTGGCTGGTTCGGCATCTTTGAAGTGAAAGGGTTGCAGTTCATGTCAGGATGAAATATCAGCTTGTATTTGAAGTTGCATTTCAAGGGGAATGAAATACCAAGATGTAAGTAAGAGGCATGAAATCGCCCCAGCTACCTCTAGTTCCAGTTCAAAACAAATATCTTCAAGGATTCTGTGGGAGACATGCTTATGCAGCTCACTCTGACATCCATGAATTGATCAGTAGATATACGTGTAAATTATTTTAAAACTTATCATGCAAAAATCCTCTATCAGTGACACCTCAGTTCTGCGCCACAAACTTCACAGCTGATCTGTGATACATTTTGCTTCCGAAATCAAGCAAAAAAATAATTATTGGAGATATTTTTGAAATAGCCTGTAACACTACATGAATTATAGTGAACTTAATCTTGAACTTAATTGCCACACAACCTCCAGCTGGTTTTTCCTAGCGATGATCAACCCTGTAATTCTGTATGTAGGTGGGCTAGGTTTAGCGTTCAGTCGTCCACGATCTTCTACCTGCTCAGTTGTTGCAAGACATACATGGTCTACTACACCCAAAAGGGTGTCCTTTGTGTGGTCAGTGGTTGGCAGAAGAAAGTATCCTAGGTACTTCATGAGTAATGAATGAGTATTTCATGAGTAATAACTATTTAATTTTTGTAAAGACTTTTATCAAACCTTTATGCTACCAAGTGAAAATGCAGTGCAGTTAAACTGTGTCAAGCATAGAAAGGTGGGTGGTTCTGTTGTTTGGAGAGAGCAAATGAAAGCTTTTCAATTGTATCTCACCATCTCACACCCTTGGAACACATCATCAGGTAAGCTCTCCTGGTTCGATATCCTGGGACGCGGGTGAGGACCCAAACAGTGTGAGTTTGAAGGGCAGGATCTAGGCTTGCCAGGGATCCATTTGAATTCTGTGACCCATATTCTGAATGGCCTTAGTGGACCAATCTGTCAGACCAAAGTGCTTAGGAAGATAAAGCAGGGGCATTGACCCATGCCTTTTGATTTTCAGCCTTTTCGATATCTTCAGTGGTGCATGTATAGTTTTTGAAATGTTCTGTGAAAAAAATGACACGCTAACAACTTTTCTACTTATGCATCCAAGCAGTTGAGTTCATTATTGGTGATGTAATGGATTACGACTGGTATGTTAGATTTGGCAAGATGGTTATCTCCAGACCACCTCAAAAGTGTCAGAATTTTTGTGACCCGTTTCATTTTTGTGGGGAAGAATCTCAGGCGCACTGTCAGTAAATCTCATTGTCTCACTCTGAGGGCAGGAGAATTCATGCTGAGTGCTGACAGTATGGTGCACTTCTGTTCCAGAGAGGAAGCTTGGATTGTATAACCAGAAGTAGCAACAGAGGAACTGCAGCAAGAATTGTTCAGAACTGGCCACCTCTTTAACATACATCAACTGATGAGTAACTTCCTATTTTTGAAGAGCCAGCTGTGTGGCATCCCCAAACGGTCATTTCAGATGTTGACTCCGACTGCACCTGTGTCAAAGCTGCAGCAAGCCAAACTCTGTATTAATAGCAAAACAATGATGTGAAATTGCTTGATATACACACAATTGTGATTAGTCACATACATGCAGGGCTGAATCTACTTTTTCCGGGGCCCTTGGCAAAGCTTTACTTGGAAGGACCCCCTACCAAGAAAATTGTTCATCATTTCACTTCTTTCACAACGCAGGCAATTGTTGACCCTTGCAGGTGCCTATTCTGCCTATAATTAGAGTCTCACAGAGCATCCATCGCTGTTTCTGTTTTGGTTCATGGGAGATTTACTTATAGAAAAAATGCTCTGAGGGCAGAAGGAATAAATGATGCGTTCAAAGAGATAAATAATCATATTGTAGAGGATAGGGGTCCATGCAACTAGGGGAGGCGGGACCAAGACATCTAATTGGTTGGTCCTACCTCCTCTAGTTGCTTGGACCCACCTCCTCTACAATCTGATTGGTTATCTCTCTGAACCAATAATTTTTCCTTCTGCCCTCAGAATACTTTTGTGTAAGTAAAACTCTTATGAGTTATGAGTCCTGTTCTTCAGACTGACTAGAAGCATATTTCTTTAGGTTAGAGGTAATGGCCAATGGGCAGATGGATTAAATGGTATACAAATATGGCTCAAAACTACTTCCATACGTCACCTTTCTGTCATCCTGGTATCAAAATCAAGGCATTAAGAAAGAAGGACAGGATCATGCAATGTATTGTGATGTGAATTCAATTTCCTTTCTTCCATGGATCTTAACATCCATCGCTGAAGGTCCGTCTGATCACTAATGGCAGTGAAGCACCTGTCAGCATTTTTATGTTTCGACTAAAAAAAAAAGAAACTGCACATCTGTGAAGAGGTCCTCACAGTTCTTGTCATGCATCATTACACTAGGAAAAGTTGTCTTGCTTGGTTTAGTGTGTTTGTAGTGACACTTTCATGGTCCACCTTGGCCCATGAGATGAAAGCCTCACAAATGGGTCAGGGCTGCATACATGAACACTCACCATATCGAATTCTACTCGTAGTGTACGTATATACTACAGTGATGGAAAAAATGCTTCAGATGTAAAAGGAGTTCACTTAACATGGTCTCTGAATTATGTCTGCCTGTAAATAAAAGCGCAAAAGAGAATTAGAAAGAGAACTAAAGTTCTATCAAGCTGATTCGATTGAAATATATTAACTGTCCTTTGTGGTGTGATTATCTTCTGCATAGCTGGGCATTGCATTGAGGATTTCTGTCGTTTAAAGTGGAAAAACAGACCTAGGCATGTTTGTTTTTCGAGTGCGCTGGGACTGAGGCACAGTTGACGAGATCACACGTCCAACTTCTCCAGTCGTGTATCTGCGAGAATCACGATTCCTATGCTGGGCTATAGGAAATCAGATTCAGCTCCGTCATTATCGAAGAGGTGTGCCGATTATGTTACTGATTATAATGGAAGGGGCTCTTAGAGGCAGCGACATGGGGTGCGGGGGGTGGGGGTGGGGGGGTGCATGCAGAGACCCTGTTAGTGCACTCAGCTGGGAGCAGATGCTTACAGCAGGATGTTGATTGCACATTGGTTAAGCTGTTATGTGTGTTTCTGCGTCACCTTGGGGAAAAAAAAATAAAAAGGGGTGTAACTGGAAGATATGGACTGTGTTGTTCCGGTCACCACAGCAATCTGTTTCCTGCTCCCTGTATCCAAACCAGGGACCCGGTTCAGCCGGAACACGTCGGCCGTAGCTGATAAAGCGTGCTGTGCCGGGGGCGGGGGGGGAGGCTGTGCAGTCCAGGCCTTTGCGGGGGAAACTGGGACACGCTAAAAGCCAAATAACCAGGTGGGCTGCAAGCGGGGGTGGGGGGGGGGGGATAG
>JAODLC010000047.1:11459460-11474459 GCA_026781145.1 Hippopotamyrus pictus
GGGGGGGGGGGGGGGGGGCGGGGATAGGATGGACCGTTAATCCGGGAACTCCACACCCCCACGCCCCCGCCGCCCCCCCCATGCCCAGCCGTCCACCCATCCTGAAACCATGCGGTGTGTAGGCGGTCCTGCGAGCCGGCAAACAGCCATGTCAGGATGCCCCCCCTCCCACCCCCCCAGCCATGAGCTATCGCTTGAAAAGCAGAGAACACAGGAAGCTCCTCTCCTAGAGTCCTCTCACCCCGAAGGTCACCGCGTACGGCCCAAAACAACCGGATGCCCTCCACGCCATTGTTCTGCCTGAAGCGCGGCACAGACAAAGCGCGTCGTGCTGCCTGTCAGTCCTCTTCTCTCCCTCAGACCCCCCATGTTCATGGAGGAAGGTGCAGGATCAGTGTCTCCTGGCTGTCTGCATAACTATCAGTCCATACAGCCATGTCCTGTCGTGGCGTGACAAGCCGTGCATGGTCTCCGTAACAATGCGACGGCTGTCTGTCCCTCACTGAGGACGAGGGGGTGTCCGTCAACATGACAAGGTTAGCATAAGGCCAATATGCACCATTATTGTTCAGCTGCACAGCAGTAAAACTCAACATGATATCCTGAACTTGCTCCCTGTGGAAATGCGCACTAGGTAGCTGGAGACTAGCAATTAAGAATCCTGCAGAGAATGATAATTGTCTAAGAACCAATTTCACTATTTTATGGGAAATCTGTATTGTACATTAATGTAGATTAAGCTACATGTTTTGCCATTTAAATAAATAAAACGAATAAATGTACCACTTCGATAACGAAAGAAGAGATAAATATGCAGTTAAATTTGCAAAAGCTAGAGAGAACTTCAATAATTTCCAGTATTTCTCACTGAGTCACAATAAATTCAATATAACTGAGCACTATAGCACAATTTATACTGGGTGCTAATTGGTACTTTAGCTGTGGTTATGCTGTTATGTTAGTTTTTATAGTCTTTGCTTTCCTGTTACCGTTTCTAAATGTATTTTTAATTTGAACCACGTGGTGGCAGTAGCAACACGGAAACACACACAAACCCAGCACTGCGCCAGTTACACTATGTTGCTTCAGACAGGCGGTGAGTACGTTCTGTAGGCTGAAGTTTCAGCGAGTAGCCACTTCCTCTTAAGTTAACTGTTTGAAGCTTATGTGGAAAGTTTATAAAGAAACCCACATAAAATATAAATGTTGTGTAAGAACATCAGTTTGACGACAGAGATTGAACCTGTGTTTAGAAATTTTAGCATTAAAAAAAATGCTGTTTATTAAAAATTAATCTTCCGGACATTTATCCAGTACGTGGTTGTGGATGGGACCTGAAGTCTAAGCCAGAAGCTAGAGGGCATGGAATGCAGTCGCAGAATTTAAGGGGGGGGGAAGGGGGGGTTCGATAATGTGCTTGTTTCAGTAGGCCCTGCGATAGCAGGAGATGTGAGGACACAGTGAAAGCGAAACGCAGAATGGGCTATCAGAATGGGCTATCAGAATGGGCTATCAGAAAGAATTTGCCATGTTCTTCACCCTACCTCCATCCATGTGACTTATGACCAAGAACACTGGCTGACCTTAGTGATTTGTTGACACTATCCAAAGCAGCCACCTAAAAGACATTAGAGACCAGTGGTGCATCCTGGCAGGGACAAGATGGGTGGCATCGGTGGATGCAAGCATCAGAAACAAAGTAAAACTGTATGATTTGCCACTTTATACAAGAATAAAATCACACATTTGGCACCTTCACCATGATGATATGATTAATACGTCATTTCAAACATTGATTTATTCAATACACTGAATGCCCATTACATAATAACACGTGTATCACAGATTGGAAGTGACATATTTGTTGCTAGACAGATTTAACTGGATTACAGAGCTGGATTTAGCCAACCCTAGCCGTGCTTCAGCGTGTGTATACATGAGGATCGTCAGTAGGAGCTCAGTTGCCCTATGCACATTTCGACTTCAGCAAGTAGACAAAAGAGACAAACTCATCTCTGGGGCTCCAAGTTGCTGTGAAGTTCGTTTAAATCCCAGCTGGCCCTAATTACACGCTGGCGCTGGTCTCAGTCGTCTGCAGAAAACACAGGACAGCACTGATGTGGCAAAGATGTCATAGTCAGCATTCAGCCATCATTCTTTTGTAATTAGTCCAGTCATATCATTCTTGAGTTTAATAATCTACAGTGCCAGTCAAAAGTTTGGATACACCAAGCTGCCTACAAAGGAGAGTGACACTGTCACCTGCCCTAAACACAGTAGAGATGGTTTTGGAGGAGTTTGACCAGAGATTGAAGGAAAAGCAGCCAATGAGAGCTCAGCATATGAGGGACCTCCTTCAGGACAGCTGGCAGGGCATCCCAGGAGGCCACCTCATGGAACTGGCGTAGAGGAGACTGTAGGCTCAGCCACTCCCTGGAGCAATCAGGGTTAATGGTTTTGCTCAAGAGCCCAATGGTGGGATCACTCTGCCGACCATGGGATTTGAACTGGCAACCTTCTGAGTCCCAAACCACAGAGCTGCCCCCCAAGCAAATATTTTTTTTGTTTAATACATTTTTGTTCAGTGCATAATTTCATACATGTTATTTTATAGTTCTGATGTCTTCATAATTATTCCAAAATGTAGAGAATAGTGCAAATAAACCTTTCTGTGGGTAGGTGTATCCAAAGTTTTGACTGGTACTGTATATGTATACTGTATGTATAATTAGAAAAGGAGAGGATTAAATTTTGAAGAATCCTGAGATCATATATGATATCATATACAGTTCTAGCTGGTATGATTTTGATAAGTTCCTGGTCTGAAGTGGATCTTCTGATGTTCACAAGCCAAAGGCACAGCAGAGATCTGATGTATGTTCCCAGGGGGCGAAAATGTTAGTACGCTCAGCTAGCATTTTCCCCACTTCCTGTCTTCAAGAGGAATGCAGCAGGGAACACTTTACTCTCAGTCAGTTGTACCCCCCACACCCCCAGCATTTTGAGCTTGGTTATTTTATGGACTTTTCCTCCCTCTCAGAGACAACTGTCTGAAAGTGAGGAATCATAATTCTCATTTAGGACAATATTAACTTTATCAAAGATCTCATTGAAACCTTTGTCAGTCCAGGTGGGGGCTGGTTTAGGGAGTGGGGTGGGAAAGGTTTGTACACCCACACCGCATATCTCCCCAGCTTGTAAAGAGCAACAATCTTCAGCAGAAAATCCCCACTTCAGCTAGCTTCCTGTGCCCAGGTCAGGGGGCACTTTGCCCTGCTCCTCTGCTGTTGCTTTAGTGATAGAGACAGAACTATAAGTACTGATGTGATTGGACACAGATGGGATTGGGTATCAATATGAAGAAACACAGAGAGGCCCTTAGGTCTCGATGTGATGGGACACAGACAGAATTTTAGGTTTAGATGTTATGGGCAGAAGATAGAACCTCAGGTTTAGATGTGATGGGCAGGATGATGAGACCTATAGTATGTATATAGAATCAGAGTGTTGTGCCATCTAGTCTAAGGCTTAGTGTCACTACAATAATAGTCTATTACAACACCTGACCTGACTAAAGAATTGCCTTTTGTATGACTGTGAACGTGACTGTGCACCATGCGATGGTTTGGCATCCCATTCGGGGAGTCACTTGCCCTACGCCTTGTGCTTCACGGGGTTAATACTCTTCTAACACATTTAACACATTTCTTTCCCTGCAGTTGAACTGGCTGATGACAGAAGACTCTACAGTTTCTTCAGGCCTTGTCTAAGGTAATTATACACAGGGCAATTTTTTGAGCAATGTTGCCAGGCAACTGCCAACCAGGTGAGGCAAAGGACAACTCATCTGGATGTGGATGATCGCGAAAAGCTGCCCACTGCCAATCAAAGTCTTTCAAATTCAAATGTGTTGCCTAGTATCAATAGAAAAGTGCCCTCAGAACGCTGGTCAGCAACATTGCCCAGCGACATTGCTCAAAAAGTTGTCTTGTGTATCCTCACATTTAGACAACAACTGCCATTTGGTACATATAAACTTGCAAATGCAATGCAAAATGATTTCGTCGTAGATCTGACTATTGGCAAAATGATCATGCTCCATTATTTACTGACTATTTTTGTGTGTTTTCATTGCCTGTCAAAATTAATAGTCTGTAATTGCTTGTTAACCAAAGCCCATAAATTCAATTAACATCACTATTTGTAAGAGGAACTATTTCAAAGTGTGCCCGAAGATTTGTATTTTTAAAATAATTACCCCAAGTGTGACGTTAAGCACAATGCACCTATTGGACTGTTGGGAATGCTGAGGCGCAGTTTTCTTGCGTCACTGAATGGCCGTGTAGCTTTTCAACAACAGTCGTAATCGGATTTAAGTTCATAGTTAATGGAAGCCCTAATTGCGGGGTGCTGAAATATGGTGTAAGACATGCGGTTTATTCTCAGCTGAAGGAGCACTGTTCTGAATGTCGCAGCATGACCACGTCATTGTGTGTGTGTGTGTGTGTGTGTGTGTGTGTGTGTGACAGAGAGCTGAACATGGAACAAGGCAGTGAGCCAGACAGAGAGTGAAGATCATACCCTCAGTGTTTACAGCAGGAAGGATGAAAGATATCCACACCAGGACAACTCCCATTCTAGGCCTAGAAGAAAATTACATTGATTTGTATCAGCATGCTTCTCTAATTGAAGAAATCTACAAAGCTGCTGTTGTTTAAAATCTCTCAATCATTTGCTTAGCTGTTCCTTCCATCCAAGGCTATTCAGCTATTAAGTTTTACCATTTCTTTAAGCCCTGCTGAAAAATAAATGCATGACCAAGCTGGTAGTAGTTGACCAGCTTAAGGTATGTTTTCATATGACAGTTTGATGGTTTAGCTGGTCATCCCAGCATATGATGGTCATTCTAGTTGGTTTGATAGGCTGGCCACACCAGTATAACCAACTGGTGACCCACCCAGCTGAACCAGACCAGCAAGAACTGGGACATTTGCTATGTTACTGCAAGCTCCCTTTCTGGACCAGAACTGTCAGCATTCAGTCCTTAAACACTCCTACAGTTCCTTGCACTTCAGTATATACAAAGCAAATTCGACACGTTTCTCAATGATCCTACAGAAGTTTTCATCCTACAAGATGATGCAATAGCCTCTTATCCACAGACACTGTTCCTCAAGCACTAAACTGATCAATGACAGGGTTCAGCTAATGCATGTCTGTCAGTGAGCACTGAGACATTTAGACTTGTTCCCAAATGGTGGTGGTGGGGAGAGTGTAGCTCTCTTCGAAGGAAGAGGGGGGAACGTTTTGTTCACCTGTTCCCTATGTCTGTTCACTGTAAATACCCTGTTCTGTGTTTTTTTCTAACCCAGAAATCTCGCTTAACCCAAATAACCATCACAGTTCTTGATCAACCAACAATTGTCCACATAATTTTCCCCCCAAAATATTTTTTTTTTTCATTTGCCCTGCCACTTCATGTAATCCAAATGAAATTTGCCTTTCTTCTCTAATCAATTTGCCACTTGCTGTTTGGTGTCCTGGCAGTAACATTATTTAAACCCAACCATTTCTACTGTAGATGAGTTTTGGGCATCGTATCCAGGGGTGATTCTAGGATTTTCTACAGTCAGGGACTGTAGAAGGCCCAGCCTGATCATTAGCCAATGATATATTTTAATTCTGTTAGTGACAGGGGAAGGGGAGACTATGGGAGCCAATCAGCTTTCATCTCTGTGACACCGACCCCTATGTATGCCTCTGGTCACACCCCTATACGGTTCCCTTCCAGAAAAGCTTTGCATTTTTATCTGTCAAGCTGCAGAATTCACTGTTTAAATGTGAAGGTATTTAAATTATAGGAGTTTGTGTTTATGTATCATTTTATGTCAGAGGAAATGTTTGGTGTGAAAAAAAAATTATGTTCATAGCATATGGACGGGCTAAATTAAAAAGAAACGGTTTTTGTTTCAGATGTTGCACAGTGATGATAGATGTAGTTCAGCGAACATTTGGCCGCTCTGAGGAAAAAGGAGAGTTTGTTTGTCTGGAATCTTTTCAGATGAGAATCTGCTTACTGCAGTCAAAGCCTTGCTCACTTTGTCCCTGCAAGCCTTTGATGATGTCCCAGTCAAGGCCATCGGGTTTCAATTTGTGCTTAGGGTGATATGCTACGGGTCAGAATAACCCAGATGCCACAGGACTCCTTTAAATCAGAGACCCACAGTGTGAGCTTAAAAGGTGTCAACCATTGGACTCAGGTGAGTGCGAATGTAACAAAGAACAATTACTTTGTCTAATGTGTAGTTTTATTTTTGGGATTTCTTCTCTACTGAGTATTAGTGAATAATACTAACAACAATAGCAACTGAATGGTTGCTAAGCCTTGGGGCAGTGGTGGCCTAATGGTTAGGGAAGCATGCTTGTAATTGAATGATTGCTCGTTTGAATCCCTGACCAGTATGGTACTCCCCCAGAGTGCTGAATTAAGTGGCCCCCATGATGTCACATATGTGCTAAATGCAGCAGGTGCATTTTGTTGTGTTGTGTCATCTCTGATCAACAAATTCTAGTAAAAACAAACAAGGTAAAATTATAGCACCTGCCACGAGTCTTACTGTACAGGAAGTCGTCACATCGGCTGCCTGACTTCCCAGCAGCTCTGGGTTATCCAAACACCGATCTGTGTCAGTGTTCTAACACACACAGTGTTCCATCCTGCCCCGGACCTCACCAGGTTCCGGTAGGGGGGGGCGGGGCACCAGCCTTCAGGCGTGTCCTGTTAGTGAATGTTGTTAAAGTAGCTGCCCCTACTAAATCGAGGCAGTCACTAATACCAAAACAATACGTGGCACGATGACTTCAGCATGTTGTTTTTTTTCCCACAATGCTTCTCCTAACCCTGACCACAGATTAACCCCTATATATATGATGAAACCAAACCACGGTGACCTGTTTCAGAGCAGGAATCGGCATGTGTCGCCTACAGAACTGTCCATTCATGGTGGGTGGGGAAGCAACTTCTTCCCCCAACCCAGTTTGAACTTAACATGCGGTCTGCCCCACCAGTATCACAGAACCCAGAATTCCTCACATAGGGGATGGTTTTTCCAAAGGCTAAGCTATATTTAAGAGGAGATAACTATGTTTATATGCTCAATATGCCCTTGGCCGTGATCACTCTTGTGTTTCTAATTATTATACATGTCGTCAGAGAGAGAAAGTTTGACAACGTGCACCATTGCGTCTGACAACCAATACATACAGAACTCCGTAAAAGTCAAAGAAAATAACGCTTAAATGATCTTTATGTCGGTGTAAAACTATGTTATTACATCTCTCAATGTGTGCCAGCTGAGGTATTTCAGAACCTCTCCCAAAATCACCCCAGTATTTCTAGCAACTATCCAATGTGTTAGTGTTTGATTCCACCACTACCCTTGTTTGGCTAATCAATATCACATTGAGTTATTTAGCAAATTAGGCTAATTAATTAATTTAATAAGGTTTCAGAAATGAAGCAGGATTCTTCTAGCCATCCAACAATGTATGAGTAACGTTTTGGAGAACAGAAGAAATTCTTGTTACTTTTCATTATGTTAACTGTTATTGCATATGCTGTAATGTTAAATTGTGTTTTTTTTTGAGCAGATATACCCCTACTACCTGGATAAATAGCCTTAAGCATTTTCTTTGACTCCTAAAGACTTTCTTACCATGCTGTGTATCTGTTTGGACAAATCACTGGTGGTATTGTTGTGAGATGGGAGGAGATTGGTGCTCACCAAACTGGACCTGGGGAGAGCACAGTTAGCAGGCTCAGTGAGGGTCCTTCTCCTCGAAGGTCCACCCACCAATCTGCACTGGTCGCTAGGGATACGTGGAGAGCATGGACTGCAGAAATCGCCACGACCAAATCCCCCCCCCCCCCACACACACTATGTAGGTACATCACATACCGCCAAATATCTCAGGAGGAATTTCCAGAATTTGCCCAGGACTTACAAAATGTGTACATAGCTTATTTACCTCAGGCGTTTGAGTAGTGTCTGAGTAGCCCACTCTCCGTGGCTATGAGGTTTAGGGAGGAGGAAGGTTTGCTTCTGTACCCTGTTATCAAATATATACATATACAGTGTTGGGTGCTGAGTCTTGTTATAACTACTACCTGCAACATTTCAAAGCTACAACAAATAATTATGTGAATCTTGGTCTCACTACTGTTTTAACTTTAAGACTTAGAAATATATTGTTCACAAAGACACTGTTTTCTATAGTAACCTAGTTTCTTACTTGATTTCTATATTCTGCTGACACTGCAGCAGTTTGACCTCGCTTTCAGGCTTTATTGTCGATAGTACGTCTGTGTCATTTTGCTCACAGACGGTTGGTGTCTGAAAGCCGCTGTTTTTCACCCCACAAAGCTCCTCGCTGGCCCTCCTTCTCCAGGGGTGTTCATTTAGTGACTTACTGGGCACTTTCTACTCAGGCATGCTGCAGGATCCACCTTGCTGGGTTCAGCATTACTGGGGTGTTCCAGTCCACATGCTGGACACCTGTGATCAAGGTTTAACACTGATTATGCCATTTCATCTTTTCATTATTTCATTTCATTTTGCCATTTCATTTCATTTTCATTGAAATCGGGTTGAGAAACTTCCGCTGTAACTGTCGTCTGTCGTGGTTCCAGTTGGTTCTTAATTCAGTTTAAGTAGTAATTAGTGGTTACATTCTGATGGATTTTTTTTTGTTCCTCTCATGGTCTCATTTGCCGTTCTGAAAATTTTCAGGTAGCAGAAACCCAGCTATTATTCTGTGTTAAATCATCTCAATCAGGGCACTTAAGTTTCAATTTCCTGCTGAGTGTACGTGGGCTTTTTTGTTTGCTTAAACACGCAAAGAAAGTGGGTAACTTGGTGGGACTTCCCACGCTTTCCGATAGACATCATGTCCCAGACACTCGACGGGGAAGCCTGTGCGTACGTGGGTAGCAGCTGCCTTTATGTCTCGCGCAGGGTTCCTGAGTTCGTTGTCAGGTTTGTTCATCATCCTGTGAGTGGACATAATTCTGATTGATGTTACTGTAAACTGGATTTCCCCAATCGGGTCTTGGAGGCCACATTTGCGGCACAGTATGCAGTATGCAGATCTCCCTGCTCATACACAACATATTCAGCTGACCATATTCAGCTTAGCAGCCGTGCTTGAGCAGGGAAAACGTCAAACTGTGTTCCAAACTATCCAGGGGTGTCAGAGGGGCAGGGATAACCGTGAGAGATTCAGGGGCCCCAGCACTTTGTAGGGGTCCCAACCCACACCCCCCCGATCAGATAAATCAGCTGAGCGACTTTAAGCAGGTGGCCCAGGCTGTCTAGCTACTCCCCTGAAACTGGCCCTCCCGCACCAGGACTGCGGAATTGTGCTCTAAACCCTGCATCTCGAGAGATGGTGAATGTGTACCTTACGATGTCGCAGTGTATGTTGTGATCTTGGTTTTGTCATATTTATGATGTTCCTGGTTCAGTGGATACAATCACATTAAGGACAATGCCCCCACTCCCCAACCCCCCACTGCACCAGGAGTACTTTTGCCAGCTGCTCAGTTTTAGTATATTGATCTTATCAGCCAGACGGAATGGAAAGTGTTTACACAGCGACTCCCACGGTGATGTGGGATCCCCTGCAGACAGTGTCACAGTCCGCGTGTGCTGCTGAATGAAGGGCACATGTCCAAACCTCACTCAGTCCAGTTTTTGTTGTTTTTGAGATGAGTCCAGTGACCTAAAGTCGGGCTTCTTCATCACACTGTATGTTTCAGTAATGAGAACCGAAACTCACTCAGTCGTCATAAAACGCAAAAACTAACTTTCGTTAAATTTGCTATACTCACCAAGTCCACAGACATTTTCTTGAAAGTGAGTGGAACTTTGCTAAGATAGTTGGTAACATACTCCTGGATGAAGATTTCAAGGCTATTGGCATTCTTCACTTATATATAAGTAAATACATTCTTACAATATATAATTAAGTATAATTTATAATATATATGTGTTCACATGCAGCTGCTATGCTGAGAAATCCTTCTCTTCCTTTTCATTGATCCTGATTTCTTTTGCAGTGTGTTGTTTGGTTTTCGGCACGCATTATGTTTTACTGTGTTTCCGTTTCTGAATGTAGATGGTTCGAGAGCACGGACTGCATATGATTCACCTGGCCAGTTGGTTTATTCCATACGTGACAGCATGCTTAGGTGCCATGTTTGCAACTCCGTACGCCGTACGTCAGGGGACGATAGAGTTTTTGGGGTCCCATTGACTAAATATTGCCATTCCAATGGCCTGTGTGCCTCCTGAATAAAGGCTGAGCTTCTTAATTTATAATGCTACGTCATTCTTTATTCCTTTTTATCGTCGCATGACTCTGAGTTACTTATGCGAGCGCTGTCAGACTGGTCGGTTCGAAACTGTGCTTAAGGACCCCGTAAGCTGACAAGGGAGGAAAACTTCATTACAAATGAATAGAAAAATTCCCCCAAATAGCCTCGTTGAATATTCATGCAAGTGAAATACCAAAACGTTGAATAATTCCTATCAAGTCCCCGGTCCCTGGTCTGGATGTGGTTTCCATCCTCTATAATGCCCTCTGGTTAAAAAAAAGGACAGCAAAAGATGACAAGGATGATCCCTAGGGTTTGGTGCATGTCTACATGGCCAGCATTTCTTGTTTCTTACTTAATTTTTCAAAATGCAAAGGGGCATCCCCATATATATCAGGAAATGTAATTGGAAGTAATGCAAATACAAAATGCTTCAAATACATCTGGTCTGGCTAACCTTAAAATCCTATCATTTAATTATACCAAGCATGCGTGCTACTGCATTGTATAACAGTAGAGAATTCTGCAATCTGCCAGTCTTTTCACGTTAAAATTACAGTAATAATGTAGGTGAGTAGAGAGGGATGAATTTTGAGGGGGGGGGGGGTTTATTGCATATCTTCTTCCATAGTTGCTGGGAAGCCCTTCTGATAGAGGAGGTCAATGAGAAGAAGCAGCAAAACAAGGAATAACCCTGAAAGAGTAAATAATGACGGAGCTCCGGGTAACAGTACGCACTGCTGAAGGAGCACTGGCCTGGGATGATGTTAACTATGGGATGTCACATGGCCAGGGCCCAGTCGCCAACCTTCTCCAGCAGCAATGCACCCACATCCCCGTCCCTATCATATATTCCCACAAAGCTCCTGAATTACTACCTCCATAGCATATTTTGTGAAGGACCACACATATGTTGACAGCCTTGGTCTGTGAATATTGGTTTGGAAGTACGACACATTTTTAACCACCGTTGACGTTTGCTGGGACCCAGGCGGAGACATTAATGAAGTGAGTGGGACATGAAGATCAAGAAGTTTCCTCCAGTGCTCGGCTTCGCCAGGTTCTTGTCGGGAGCCGGCTTGGTTGCATAAGAGTTCTGGAGTTTCACTTTGGCTCCAGACTCCTTTTGGGTCTCGGTCAGCATTATGATTAAGGAGTATTTCACAATGCGGCGAAACTGAGAACAAAACTAGGATAAAATGTGCATATTCAAAAGAAGAGTTTGATTTTCATATTTCTAACTACATTTCCCTTAGGGGTGAATGAGGTGAAAATGGGGATTTGTTGCCAAAACTACGCAGTTTACCCCCATGGAGCTCCGCTGCATTCCTGAGCATTAAGCCAAAATGTGGTGATCAGATTCCATTCAAGGTCAGTAATCCTTCTTTATGTGCTGAATAATTAAGTTTTTTTTTTAAAAAAACAGGTTTGTTTCATTGATGGGATTTATGCTCATAATTCAGAATCTGAGGGTGCACCTGGTATATTATATAGCATTTGCTCTATAACATGACATATTTATTCTGGAAGTGTTTCTAGCTGTGAGTTCTGCAATCAGTAGAGAGTATGTTTGGTATAATAATTAATAAATTATTAATTATTATTAATCACAGCATCTTCCATTGTCAGTGAAAGGCATTATAGTGTTGATTATAATACTTCATAAGCTCCAGGGAAGCTCTCCTCTATAATGCACTATGGATACCTTCATAATGCATTATAGTGGTCGCTATAAGAATTAAGGATGTTTTGTACTGCATTATGAAGGTATCTAAACATCGTTATAGATGAGAGCTTCATAAAGCATTCATAAGACATAATAAGCATGGCTATAATGTGTTACTACTTTTTATAAATATTTATAGCCATGTTTATAATCCTTTATGAGTACAATGTAATGTGTAATGAATGTGTCCATAGATTCCTCTATACATGGCGTTCATAGAAAGTGTCACTGAGTACATGTCATTAAAAGTTTGGAAGGGACAGTCTAGATCAGGGTTCTTCAAATCTGGACCTCGATTCCAAATCCAGGCCTTGTTTTCAGTTCTCCCAGGTAGTCAGTTTAATAATTACTGATTCTGACTGGTCAGAGGCTTCATACCCGGCTCACAGGTAAAGGCAGGCTGGAAAACCAGCAGGGCTCGGACCTCGAGGACCGTGATTTGAATAATAGCGGTCTAGATATTTCAATTATATCTTACATCTCTGTTGCCTAGATTTTTTCAGAGTGTTTAATTTTAATCACACTTCTGTGTGAATGCCGGATTGTAATTTATATTGGATGAGATGTGATTCACAATACTGAATAAAATGATCCATTATAAGGTTATTCTGTATTTGTAGTTTATTTGTAGTTCCATGCAGATACTCCAAAGAAGGCAACAATGTCATTTAAACAACACGTGGCACAAGTAGGTAGTGCCATCAATGAGCTGGTAAATTTTGGACAGTTGAAGGGTTGAGGTATGAGCATTATGTGTTTTCCTGTTCTTCTGAATAAAACTCACCTAAAACAAGTCTTCACCACCCAAGAGGTTCAGGTAGTGAGTCTTGTGCTGCTAAGTGACTTTCATGCGTTGTCTGAGTCACGCAAACAAAACAATGCAAAAGTCATGGGTGTCGTTAGGTCTGACCAAACGCCCTGAGTATTTTAAGCCAAGCCCTGAGTATCTCAAGCCTAGCCCTGAATATTTTAAGCCTAGCCCCGAGTACTTTAAGATTAGCCCCGAGTATTTTAAGCCTAGCCCTGAGTATCTTAAGCCTAGCCCTGAATATTTTAAGCCTAGCCCCGAGTACTTTAAGATTAGCCCCGAGTATTTTAAGCCTAGCCCTAAGTATTTTAGCCCCAATGCCAATCTTCCTTCAAAAATAAAAAATAAGTCAAGCCGTGGGTAAATTTGACTTAGCCCCTGATCTTTTAATAGCCAGAAACTACACTGGAGAAAGCATAACTGTTCCATCCATCCATCTTCCTACTGCTTCTCATAGACAGGGGCACTCGGGACCTGAACTTTTACCCAATCAGCACAGGGCACAAGAGGGCAGGGTTTACCCTGGATGGAATGCCGGTTACTTTACTGTTACCCCTCTAATATTAATCAGCCGGGGGTCACAGTGAGGTATGACATCAGCACTGGTTTCTTCCTCTTTGTCATGCAGAAGCACGGTCTCATTGCTGTGCCTCTTAACCGCTCTGCAGCACTGGGTTTCCCACCATGAGCGTGCATTTTTTTTTGTTTGTTTAAGGCCTGGTTTCCTGTGAGCGCCACTGCATAGCCGGCCTGTGGCTGCCTCAGGACGTCCGGTGTTCTCCTTCCTGACGCAAATAAAGGCGCTGACAGCGTAGCACTGACTGAAATCCCCCCATGAAATGCCAAGAAAACACTAAGCATAAATATTTGGCTTCTAACTCTTTTATTTTCGCACCAATTTATTCCGGTGTGTGGACACGACTCTTCGTTTTGCTTTGCACACGTGCAGTAGGTTCCGCTAACCACTCTGAGGAAAAGGAGAAATGTCTTTACAGAAATCACTGAACATGGCAATCTATGCAAATATTAATGGCCTGTATTCACAGGAAGCGGTATCTAATTATAACTAAAATCAGGCACATGCGGACAGTGGAGGCTGGGGTAGCGTGGGCACCCGGCCATTTTGTATAAACTATTTAACGTGAACTTGTGTGTGAACTTCAAAGGCACTGAGTACTCCTTTTTTAACCTAGGCACCTTCCCCTCAACACATCTCTACACAGCCCTATGCAGCAGGTAACATCTTTTTGTTATGTATTTTAGTTTCTGTTGAAATTTTAGCAATTTAATTTCTAGGCATAGACTGAAAGTGTGTTATGTGTCTGATCTTTAGAGAATCCCACATGAATATGCATTCATTATGTATTAATGTCCTCAAAATGAGCAAAACATGTTCCGAAAATTATTAACGGTATTCAGGATAAACAAACCATTACTTCAGCAAAGCGGTACTAAAAATGGTAACAGAAAGTGTTTGATGTTTGTCTTATTTTATTTCAGTTAGTTTCAGAATCAAGGTTTATATTTTTTGTTCTGTTGGATGTTGTTTATTTCACTTTTCTATCTTACTTAAGTTTACAAAAGAGTTTTTTAATAGTTTTAGTGAAGAATATTAACCCTGCTTTTGTCAGAAAGAAAAAGTAAATAAGTCTAACACATAACACCCACCTCACTAATCCACCTGCAATACAGTCATTTCCTGAACCTTTTATTCTAGGCAAAGGCTCCGTTTGATCTGTATAAAGGTGAAACCACAGCCACCCTTCTGCAGGGTGTAGCTCTCACCCCATTTACCAGCACAAGACATGTGTCAGTCAATAAACAGCATCTCTGGTTACTATTTACATCATAAACACAGCTTGTGAACAAGCTTTTTTTTTTTTTTTTCTTTGCCCAATCTGGCCCTGTTTTGATTTACCAGCAATATTCAAATTCTGACTGCTTAAACCACAGAAGAGGAAAGCTCCTTGTGTGGGGGGGATGGGGGGGGGGGCTCATTTGATTTGCCAAGCAGTGGATCCTCCACTTCAGATTCCAGAGTGTTTCTCAGACCAGACATGTTTAAACAAAGTCACGGGTACTGGGGGAGG
>JAODLC010000047.1:11474512-11493285 GCA_026781145.1 Hippopotamyrus pictus
GGGGGGGGGGGGGGCGGGCCAATGACGTCACATTAAGAGGGGACATATACCCCATATCGTATATGTCCCCTCCGTGCCCCAGTTTCTATAATCCTAAAGAAAGTCATTCATAATAAACTGCTGTCACTTGATGTCACAACGTCAGGGCAAAATTATATATAACAAAGTTCAAAATAATTAGGCACAGATAAATGGAAACATCACCCAAATGCAAACATTATTTAGGGGACGCTTTTGGCCAAAGGGATGCGTTTTTTATTTATTCATTTATTTTTTTAAAGCACGGCCTGACAGCCCTGGGAACAGTTGGAGGTTAAGGGCCTTGCTCAGGGGCACAATGGTGACATCATCATGCTGACCCCTGACCTTTTAGTCACATGCACAGCTCCCTCAGCCACCCAGGTAAGCAATAAACAGACCCAAAAGACCAGATTGCCAGAACCAAGCAGGCAAACCCAAAGCTGAGCAAAGGAGCATCGATAGGAGTGATCTTAAGTACATTAATAGATTACTAGGTTAGCAAGTCACCTGGAGGTTGGTGTGGCTATGGAGCATGCCCATGCCAGTTGCAGGTAATCTCCGGAACAGAATATGGACCAGATTAAATTAAATGATACTATGTTTACGCAAGTACAAGTATTTGAATGCTTCTTAGTTTTCATATATTTCATCTTGCTTTTCTGAACATACACACACGAGCGCAAAGCTTAAGGTCCGAGCTCAGGGTCCGGCCATTTATCTGGGGCCAACAGGAGGTTAAGAGCCTCGCTCAAGGGCCCAATGGCGATGTGACTATTCTACTGAGGATCGGCAGTCGAACAGACGACCTTCCAATCACAGATGCCTGAAGTTCATGGGTAGCGTCCCTCTCTCAACTCTACAATGCGTTTTTAGCATGTCTACACGTGCTTAACTGTCCCGTCAGGTACTTATGAGGCAGAAACTACGAAGGACAGGGCACAGAAATCCTCAAACACAGACACCGTCAGAGTGGTACAATTGCTGCGATGAAAGCTGTTTTGCCGCTGTGATGGTCAAGGTCTCTATGCATGCATAAATAGGTGCGATTATGAAGGAAAACAGAAGAATCATTTCAGTCCGAGAAATTAGTTTCCATGTTTGTCTTCTCCTAGCAGTTTGATCGCATAATAACAGCCCTGCTCTGTTCATTTCCTCATGAGAAAATTGGGGGGGGGAGGGGTTGTATATTGCACATTTCTTGGAAACCAAATGTTCTCAAAGAACAAAACGCGACATGGTGGACATAACAAATGTACCAAAACAAATAACATATACATTAATATATTTCCCCTCAAAGGCTGCTCTATTGAATGCAAAGGCAATTCTGGAGGCATGGATACCATTGAATAATAGATTAGAATAGTTTTCTGGCGTAAATTTTATCCATTGCACATCAAAGGAAACAATACAGCAAGCTGCTGCATATGCTAATTTCCCCACATGGCGACATTTTAATGTATAATGACGGTTTGCCGGGATTATGGCAGACAAACTCTGCATTCTCTATTCAGAGCCATCTGGTTTAATGCTAGAAGTGAGGCGAGTGCATATTTCTCTGTGTATCATTACACATACTTCAAAAAATGTGCTCGAATCACAGATGTTAAGTTCAGAATTTTGTTTTCCCTGTAGCTTTCAGATTTAGGGCGATTTCAAGGCCCCAGCAAGAAAAGGGTGTTTTCAGAATCATGTAGAAAAATTAGGATGTGAAAACTCTTCTCACAAATATATCTCCTGTATTCAAAATATCAAGCCAGCTCTTTTTTCCATTCAAAACATTTTTTGACAAAAACCTTTCTACTCCTAAACCTTAACATCAGACCTTTTTTCATTTGTGTGTCAGAGGAAAAAATGGAACTCATAACTGATTCATAACATTTTGTCCATGAAAAGTTAATTCACAAAAGAAAAACTTAAACTAAGTCCACACCAAGTGAATGACAGTTCCTCACTTTCTTCTTTGAATTACCGTAAATTCTGATGCGTTTGCCACGTAAATTTCCATTCTTGGCTGGAAAGCAGATAGTCAGAGTCACACAAACGTTATCAGGAAGCAAACTGTCATAATCAAAGGTGGTGCTTGATGCCAGATGACTGAGTGAATAAAACAATTTTCATGAAGTTCTCTGAGTACAGCATAACGATCATTCACTGTTGACAGTGACAGAGTACTCAGCTTGTTGGTTCCTATACAGTTGGTACTCAACTGTACCTATACGTTAATTCATCCTGAGTAGCTGTCAAGTACCACACATGAGTCTTCTGGCATAAATGATCGTCATGCTGTACTCAGAGAACTTCATCAAAATGGTTTTGTTCACTCAATTCTTTGGCATCAAGCACAGATAAAACAGAAAACACCCCTAACTGTCTGGCAGCCCCTGATTCCATTGTAGATGGTCTCCATAGGAAGCAGGTAGGACTTTGGGCTGCTGAGCGGTCAGCGAGGGGACAAGATGTTTGAGGGACAACTGAAGTGCAGAAGATGGGGATGAGAACCAGCCTGGAGATAAGTACCAAAACACCAATCAGGCGAAGGGAACAGGCCAATAGCCAGAACCAGGAGCCGAGAATTAGAAGAGGACATGGGGTCCCCAGCGGACGAAGGACGGCAGGACAAGCTTCAACAAATTAAAAACAAGAAAGAACCTAATATTTTACTGATATATCAATGGGAGTTTCTCACAACTTACACAGGTCAACCAACTCCAAATTGTTTGAGAAAACACAAAGACAAGCCCTTCTTCACTGAGCTCATAATCTTCTGAACCTACAATGTCTGGGATGAGGCGCGTTAATTAGGAACCATCCCCATCGTCATCAGAGTTGGTGAGGTATTGACAACTAAGGTTGAAAGGGTCATAACAGCAATTTATTGAACAAAAGCTTGTCGGAACAGTAAGAGGCCATTTGTAACAGGTTCTGCCCACATTTCATTCTTTTTGACTGAGTTTTTCCTGGACCTCTTCACACTTACGTGGTGACTGAAGAACATCTGACTGCTCATTGTGCCATCACCTAGCCCATGTGAGCCTTCTCTTCTTTCATGTGGCCTTCTGTCACGTCAACTGATCGCTCTGTAAGCCAGAGTGCCCATACTTTCCTCAAAGCAATGTCTACCACTTTACTGGGAATATTTAGTTAGAATAGTCTCTTTAAGTGTACTAAAGCCTTCAGGTGACAAGCTCACAGCCTTAACTGCTATCCCATAAACTCTCTGCTCTTGATATCAGTCAAAACAAGACATATTTTTGCGCAGTCGTCATTCTCGGTTAGTCTATTGGAGGCGGGCGAGAAATGGGCTGAAATCAAAATAGGTTAATAGTCTCCATCCTGTACCTACTAAACAACAGAAAAAAAACAGGAATCTGGCTATTAAGTTGAAACATGTGGTTTTATAGTAGGTGAAGCACTGTGAGATTCAGAGGCACAGCAACAGGACAGGCAGGGCAGGCAATGGCCTGGGGCCCGGAGGTGGGAGGGGGCCCTCGGGCATGGGGGCATGGGTTTTTTTGCCTAGGGCCCCCAGAGTCCCTAGAATCACCTGCTGCCGTGATTCACCTTCCACATTACGCGAACAAGCATGTTAAGTAGCATATCTATTATCCAGTATTTATACAGTATTAATACAACTAAATCATTCATCTTTCATTGCTAGTCCAATTTCACGGTATATGTCAGAAGGCACAGTTCACACACCATTGTCCACCCTGGATGGAATTCTGGTCCATCACTGGACATTTTAGAGCAGGGGTGGCCAATCTTATCCACAAAGGGCCGCTGTGTATGCAGGTTTTTGGGGTAACCTTTAGCTCAGCTGTTCAAACCCAGGTGTGAGGACTCTTCATCTGATCAGTCCTCTAATTAGTGACCTACTTAGGGAGTTGCAGCGAAAACCTGCACACACACCGGCCCTTTGCGGATAAGATTGGCCACCCCTGTTTTAGAGACATCCGCTCACCTGAGCTTCTGTTTTGGACTGTAACAGGACCCCTACACAAACATGAGGAGATGATGTGAACTCCACACACACAGAGCTGGGTATACGGGACCGGAAAATTCATTGAATCTGACAGCAGGAATAGTAAATGTGTACCAGTTGTTCTATATGTGGCTTAATTGTCGAACTATTAGATTTCATATATGAGAGGAGCCCTCAGCGCGTGCGATCATGCCTATTGAAAGTGATGTTCTTGGCTCAAAAGAAACAAGAGTGATTGTTTGTTTGTGCTCCATAGTATATTCTGGAATGTTATTTTTTAAAACATACACCTTTGTTTTATTTTTAAATCATTTCATTGATGATGTTTGGCCAGTTCCTCGCACGACTTTATGGAAAACTGCAGGTGTGCATAAGTGGAGGGTTTTGTACTGCATACATAAGAAAGTCAGTTCTCAGTCTCTACAATGTGGAACACGATGTGATTTATATTAATTTACTAGCTTGCCCAGCTCCACAGAGCTCAAACCTTAGAGTATCTCTTTGTTTTGCAAGAGGGACAGAAAGAACAACTGGTAGGACAGATCAGTTTCAGAAGAGCTTCAACTGGAGCAGACTACAGTACAGACATACCCCATGTCAGGTCACATGCCTTGTATTTAAAATTTTATGCTTCTCCATCAATCTTGGCTGTACTTCACTAGTACCTTTTCAAAATGCATCCCAGCTACTAACGTTGCTAATTTTGTACTACCTGAACTTTGTCTGGTCTGCTCAAGTAGGTTGTTATATGATCTAGCAGCTTTCGATTCACACATTCCGGGCATGAGTGGGCGTTGGTGTTTGTCTGCAGCGAGTAGTGCTTTGTTTTGTCATGGTGGCCCACGCTCGCAACACTACCTATTTTAAGTCCGATGCTTTAATTGAGAAACAACAATCTGAGCTATTCTGAAAGCCCAGCGACTGCTCATGTAACAGCGACTAACCTATTTCTTTGGAGCACCCACTGACCTATTTTTGAAAACACAGATGTGGCACCATAGATATGGTCAATATGTAATTTTCAGCTCCTTTGCAGTTAGTTAAATCAGAAGGGCCTACTGCTGGAAATAATGTTACGGTTTGTTTTATTTATCGGTTTTCTCTAGAAAATAGAAGTCACTAAATAGAGAAAAGGCAACAGGGATATGAGGACTGAAGCATTGACTGTACAGGATGTGCACTCCCATGTGGATACTGAGGCTTACTGGCTACCCTGGCTGGGTCAGTAGAGTCGGACTCACTCCCTTTCGGTTGCTTCCCGGAGAGCAGAACATCTCCTGGGATCTGAAAGTGGTCTCATCTACTGGACCAAGAGATGTGAAGTATGGTGTGTAGCTCAGAGGGTTAGCCCTCTACGCTTATGGTCAGAAGGTTGCTGGTTTGAATGTTTTGCTCGGCAGAGTAGCTTTGTCTCTGTTGGGTTCTTGGGCAATGCCCCCCCCCCCCCCCACAAAATGTTTCAGGGGAGCTGACCTTGTGCTTGGACCCCAAATTTTGCTCAATGTGTATGTATGCCTTAAGAAGGGGAGCAACATTTGTGAACAGGATGTGACAAAACTAACACATTCTAATATGCTTCTGCGAATGAAATTTATTCTTTTTTTTTTCCAAGTACGTCAGAAACCAGTGTGAGGATCTGAGCGGCAGTGATGTGACCATGGAAGGTCGGACTGCCCTGGCTTATGGCATGACCTACACCTATCCACGAGCAGTCAAGCATAGTGTCACATGAGAGCCCTGCTTAATAAAATCTGAACTGGGTGGTGCTGTCTTGTTTTGACATGCGTGGCAAATCCGTGCCAATCCCCGGAAAACTGACCTGGCGACCTTAAAGTGTGGGAAGGCCCTAGTGGAGCGGAGATGAATGATTTCACAAGAATAAAGCCGAGGGCATCGAAAGGCCACCTTATACATCTGAATGGCAGGTTCTGTAAAATGACACCGGTACAATTTTCTGTAAACCTTAATAAGACTTTACTGGATTAAACTGCAGACAGGGTGACACAGAGCAGAAGGTTTGTCTGAGGTCACTGGCTTGTGGTCTGTTACAATATTTAGCTTAATCATTGGGATTCTCAGGTTTCTCAGTCGTTGTTCATTGTAATGTTGCTTAACCAGATTGCATTAAGTTAGCGCTGCACTCTTTCCTGTTATTCTGTTCCATTACTCACCGACATCCCGCTCTCCATGGGGTTCTCCGTGGAGCCAGGAGGCCTGACTTATGTCGTTCGGATCAAAGCACTCAGCTGATTTTACACCTATGAGGATTCCTGGCGTTGTCGCCCGCCCCGCCCTCCCAGCCACCGGCAGGAAGAGTCTTAATCTCATTTGCTGTCCCCTTTTTCGGAGAAATTGGATGACACAGAAAGCAGGGAGAGACAACGACGCTGAGGAAATGTGTTGTGGTATCGTGTTGTTTTTTTCCCGCAGCACTGTGCCCGGTCATTTTGTAAATTCTGGACGCCTCTTTCCAACGAGGGCTAAACTAAGTTTGAACGGGGCACCGCTGGGTCAGAACACATTTCACCTGAATGGATCCCCCGTAGCTATAGAAGTGTCCACAGCAGTGATACCCTCACATCTGGTAACCCCCCCACAACAAGAATATCTGCATTGTTCTCCAGCACCAAATGACACGTAATAATGGCAATTACGTGGCACAAGTTTTGTGTGCTATATATTTCCTGTTAATACTGGACAGAAAGATTACTGTCAGCTGGTTTTTGGTGATCCTCTTGTATGGCTCCAATATAAACAGTAACCTGAGGTATAGGACTCAAGACTTGGAAATAATTCATACTCTGGGAAAAAAAAGAATGTCAACTTCCTACAGGCTAGGAGATAATAGAAGGTTTAAAAGGTCAGAAAGCTGTAATTGAACCGTTTAATGACGTGAACGGGGCAATCACCGTGTCTTACGGCCGTTGGCCTTCCTTCAGGTCCCGTCAGCGGCTGACGGCGGGAGTCACCGCAAGGTCTGTTTGCCCTTCGGATCAGAAACAGACGTCATATATGAGCTGATTTTTTTGATGTCGATAGTTATTAAATGACGATGTTTTTAAGCCTGTGGAGAATGCATAATGAACAGTCATGGTTTTGTGTGTGTGTGAAGTTTTGTACTGGACGTTAATTTGGGCACGACCCATCATTCATTCAATTTAAATATATACTTATTTTTTTGGTTAAGAACAATACATACTATAGTGGGTAGAAAAAAGAAACTAATCAAGGATTATAAGTATGATAGGTACTCGGCCCCTGTGTCACTTGCACCAAAATCATTCGCAGATGTAACTGTGCATCACGCTGAATTTTTTTTTTTATAGCATGCATATTCTTAACACAATATATTCAGACGTTCACACTTCAATGTGTAATTTTATGGAAATTCCGGTCTATTTCCTCATTGTACCCTTAACAGACACTTACCAAGAATAGCATTGTGGTGTAACATATCAGTTAATGTTATACTGTAGCAAAGAGTGGAAAAAGACCTGAGGGAACAAAAAAAATTAAATGGCTAAGCAAGTGACAGGAGAAAACGTGTGGGACTGGCTATCAGAGCCCGTCTGACCTCTCGCAGTCTGGAAATACGAGGCCTGCAGTGAGATGGTAGGCTTGTGTCAGGAGAGCACTGTGAGGGGTAGCAGTAAACAAACCAGTACACAAACAGCGAAGGCCTTGAAAAAAGACGCAGTTACTTTCTCTGATGTTCAGCCTTGGGTATGCGTTTCCTACCCAGTTTGGGACAGCACTTCGCTGTTAGAGGTGACACGTATCTATCAACTGCACTTCGCAGTCTTTTTTCACTTGCCTATTCCTGAAAGCACAAGTCAGAAGACTGCTGCAAGCATGAACATGTGAGAGATAATTATATCCATCCATCCATCCATCCATCCATCCATCCATATATTTTCTGTAACTGCTTGTCCTGTTCAGGGTTGTGAGGGCTTTGGACTCTATCCTGGAGGCTACCGGTGCCAGACAGGGAACAACTCAGAATGGGGGCCAACCCATTGCAGGAGATAATTATGCATACAATATATAACAATGTAATTAGTATTTAATATAATATATCACAATTTAATAACTATTGATAAGTTCAATAGCTGAAATGTCACTGAAAAGGCCTGCATCAATGAGATGCATTACACTGATGGTGAAGTTATTTTTGTTGCTCACTGGCCTACTTTTACCTGCCAGGTGTCCTCCTCTCCCTGCGACTGCTTCTCTGTCCTTCTGTTAGGTAAAATGGATAGAAGAGGCGGCTGCGAGAGCTTTAAGGGGAAGGCGTGGTTAGACAAATATCACACATTCCCGTGCTCATTAGCATTTTAGTCTTTCGTCGAGTTTCACAGCCTTAAAGATCGAAGCAGTAGGCATTCGGTGAATGTATGCGGCCTAGCGTATCCTGGAGGATAGATGGCACGTCAAGAAGAGTTATGATGTTAATGGCCTCTCTGTCCTTCTTTGACTGCACAGGAAATCTCAGCCTCCCAGTACAGGATCTGAAAGACCTTTCACCTACTGTCAATATGCTGCTCGGCTAAGCGGCAGCACAGGACTGGAAGGTAATGAGGCCGAAGTGGCCTGGACGGATCCCTCATCACAGACCCGTCAGGCACCGGGGCCGTGCCGAGCCCAGTTTAATTAATTCCCACTCACGGGCAGTAGGGCGCTGGAGAAATACGAGCCGGGCCGCGTGATTTAATTACCTCTGGTGGACGGGTGACCTTCACAGGGAGCTGCTGTGTGGACATGCGGAGAAGGTCAGGACGACGGTGGCATGACGGATGGGAGCCTGTCTGGCCCAGGGAATTATGGGATTCCTGACTCACTTCAGCTATTCTTAGTTTTATTGATATACTTACGCTTATATTGATATACAGCCTTGTGTTGTACTACCCAAATAGCCATTATTTGACTCTGAAAATCGTAAGTGCTTCAGATGAAGGTGAACTCCATTCACTTGCTCTTATGCTAAATTAAGTCACAAGTGCAAAGATACGTCATTTATCAAATTTGACTCATTATGATGCTGACAGACTGATAGGTAACCATTTATCTTAAACTTTACAACTCAGAATTGTGATTTGTCTGTCCTGGGAGCTAATCGAGATTGTCAAAGTTTTCCAAATTCCAAACAAAAGGGAAAATTAATTTTTTCATACGTTCCATTTCTGTATTACTGTGATTTGAAAGTAAAAATAGCCTGCGAATTAAAGTAAAGGAAGAAATAAAATTCAAGGTCTCCATACGTATCCAACCCGTTTCCAGTAGAGGTCATAGAGAAATTAAAATCACTACCATGTGTTCCATACCTCTGACTTCTTCACATAAATGACGTCAGCACCCGCCACTAGAAAATGCGTAACTGGGTACTGACAAAATACACCATTGAGAGTGGCAGCCTCTATAAATTAAACTGGTTTTGAAAATTACTGCTTAATGTTTTTGCATAATTGCTTTTCCCCCACTTTAGATCTTCTGTCAATTATATTCCGGAAGTCAGAAATGACGCTTGTCAGTGATTCCCACCGGAAAATCTCCATTTGGATCCAACATGATGATAATTTAAATAGTTGTGACGATTGATTTTGATTGATGCAGTAAACAAGAAATGGAAGGATCAAAAATGCATGCCCTACTGAACTTTAATCAGAGGTGTTAACATGATTCACACTGTGCATATAGGTGAATGAGTCTCTGGCATCTGTGTGACAGTGTAACAGGCAGAATTATTAGCAGGTCTTACGTATTTTTATGAAAGGGAGCCTTGAATTTTCCATCAGATGTGGGCCACCGTGAGGACAACCCCCCCCCCCCATCCGCCAAGTAATAATGTAACCTTGTGGGAAATTAATTTTCCACTTTCATTGCTTATTGTTATATAAAAAAAGACTTCATAAACAGATTCCCCGTGCAGCACGTTCTCCCTCCAGCTGTGTGTCATAAACAAAAACAGGACAGCGGCAACTTTTGTCGATACCCCATCATTTCAATGACCTTTGATCTATTTGTCTGTCTTCTGGCTGCATTGACCCAGATCAAGTGTTTCATTTGAGGGCTACAATTGGCACTGCAAAACAACAACAATCGAAGTTCAAGACGAACTTAGTTGACATTTATTTTCTGGTTATCCAGGACAGGGTCATGAGACCCATCTCAGGCAGCACAGAGCACAAGGCAGGTGATCACCTAGACAGGAGGCCTGTCCATCGGCCTCCACTGGGCGGTGCTACCTGCCTAGCCGCTAGGCTGCCTTTGAATAATGTACTTTGGAAATATCAGTTGCTTACCTGAGACTCTGAGTGTTTCTCAATACCAAGAATGCAAAGACTGTACTTGTGGTCTCGGCAAGAACGGTCTTGCTAACTTGCCTCCCAAGAACAAACTTGGGATGCAATGAATTATGGGATGCAATGAATCATGGGATTGATCTCATTTGGCGAGGAGGCAACCAGTTCGTCCTTAATATTTGTAGCTGGGCAAGAACAACATCCGGGGGTCTTTGACGTCCTCGGTACTTCTCCTCTTAGTACTGGAACTGTACTTTGGCAATGTAAGACGTGAGCACACAAGAACAGTCAAGTACACATACTGAGACATATCTGTAAGGTTCTCCTCTGACAAACGCTGCTTAAGGCACTCATAGGACATGAGTGGGCTTCATCATAGAATGCTTTACCTTTGATCTCCATGTGACACTCGCCTTGATATCATACTCAAATCTCTACTCTTGCAGTTTGCTTTGCCCATTTTTTGTTTATATCAGGAAATACTGATTTTATAGGGTGGGTTCCATACTCATTGGCTCATGCTCAAGACCACACTCAGACATGCTCCAGCAGACTACGTTCCGCAGAAATCATTATGTTCTATACAAAAAGATAAAAAGGACCTCAATTATAAATTAATGGATTAATTAAAAAAAAAAAAAAAAAACTATTCTGAAAGTTCTGGTTCTGGAAGTTCACTGAGTATTATAGGGTCAGCTAAGTGAACTCGTTTTACCATTCCCAGAGAATGATGTTTCAGTGGGTGTCTGAGGTATCTGAAGGCAGCAGTTAATCCCAGTCCAGGCAGTGTAGGACAATAAGCTAAGTTTTTAAAGAATTGTATTGCATACATTGACAGTCTCTTGTGAAAGGTAATGCTGCTCGAGTACTAGATGAATAAGGGGTTTTTTTTTGGGACTGTGCACCATTAGTAATTATATTACTTTTCACTGATATTTTGCACTTTATTGTGTAACTATGCTACGTTTTTCTGTTGCTTAGCTGAAGATCTTATCTGAGTAACATTGTTTTTCTTTTGTCATATAAGTGTCTTTCATTAGGATACAACGTAAACATCTCCAATGGAATCTAATCAGTGGGGCACAGATCAATACTGGACACAAGGTTAGCGGTAGAGTAGAGGTCATTTACTCATGACAGAGGGCTTAGCAGGTGTAGACCTGGCATGACCACCAGGGGCGCTGGCGTTCCCGTAGGAGTGTGGTGGTGTTCTGTGTCAGAGGAACCGTGGGTCTCGTCTTTTCTTGCGTCTGCCCTCTTGGGAGTCAGCGGGGTTCCTCGTTCTGGTACTGTCTGGTTCCCCAAACTGCAGTTAAACAGTGTACGAAGTGAAGTCTTCAGTTAGTTTTCGAACATCACTGACGAGCTTTATGGAAATGACGCGAGTGTTAATGACTCGATGCGGAATTGCACGCTGTGACTACACTGTTCCTGATGCCTAGCCCCCAGCCCATGTTCCGTGTTCTTTATGCTCGTAACAGAAGCTGAAAGGTTCCGTACTTTGGGTTTCATGCCATATTGCAATTTCGCTTGGCTGGAACATTGCACCCACTGGACCATCAAGTACAGTACCTGTGTTGTGCTTCGTGAACAATGAGATCAACATGAACATTTTCTTCCCAGAACAAATCAGTCTGAAAGATCACCTAAGGAAGATGTCTCAACAGTGTGTGTGGGTGTGTGTGGGTGTGTGTGTGGGGGGGGGGGGGGGGGGGAGGGAAATATGTTATATTGGGAAGACCAGATGTCGCCCCAATGTGATAAAAACCTGTTATTTTGACATTGTGGGGACAATTTTTTTCGGGAAGCTCCATTTCATAAAAATCCATGAATTCAATCAAAACCATAAAAGTCATTTTGTTTGGTTACTTATGGCTAAGGTTAGTTGCTGGAGATGGTCCCCACGAAGATAGGAATACAAGCGTGTGTGTGCATTCTCCCACACGGAGGACAAACACTGCAAAACAGATCATGTGATGTCGTGTTATTTTTTCAACGTCTATGTCCTAGAAATTCTGGACTTTGGAATGAAAAGTTCCCTTGAAGCAAGTGTCCAGTTGAAGATACATTACCATTCAACAAATGTAGGACCTCGCCACATATGTCGATATTCTTCCTATACAATTGTCTCATACAAAGGCAAATTAAAAAACATATTTTATCAATATAAGCCTTGTTTATTAATGGTGAAGTTATTTTTATAAGCATTTACACCACGTGCTATTTATATTTGTACTTTTAATAGTGCTTGTTGCAGAGCCACATGGAACACGGCTAGGCCCGTTTTGGTTACAGCTCAGCGCTGTATGAATCAGGACGCCTCTCCCTTCATCTCCCACCAATCTGCCAGGCTCTTTTAAAACGTCCGCGGAAGCACCGTTGCCATGGAAATCAAACCTATCTCACTCGTTTCGGCAATAAACAGACCCTGAAGCAGGGGGACGTGACATAGTGGCGGGATTTAAATTTGAAGCACACGGTTGTAGAATGTCACCGCAGTTTCCTGCGAGTGGCTTATTTATCGTCGGGGTTTGTGCTACTCCAGCTATGCTCTTCAGTGACCTAACAGTGCCGTTCCAAGAATCTGGTCACCCTAGTCCTGGACATTGTGGTCTCTGCCCATAACACAGGTGGAAAAATACTACGCGAGTTCAACTGAAGTAAGTCTCTAAACCAAAAGGCATCTATAAACGGGGACGGACATAACTGGTACTGTACACACAGTGTTGGGCATTTCAGGTTCAGAAGCTACAAATCCAGACCAGGATTTTGGTTTTACCAAGCAGTTCAGCATAAGTCACAGTCACAGAGTACTCAGCTGCTGGGTAGAAACAAAATCATGGTCTGGATTTGTAGCTTCTGGACCTGAAATGCCCAACACTGTGTACACAAGTACACATTCACCTTTAAAAATGATACGTGTGACAATCGATTGTCGTGACAGTGTAAATGCGTACTTTGTGCTGATATGAAAGCAAAATGTAATGCATTTTAATCTTTATATGCTAAGTCTGCTTCATCTGCGGTATACAGGTTGAAATGCAAGTTATTTTCTTGTCATATCACCGCAGATGCACGTAAAGAAAGTGCGCATTTACACTGCTACCACAATCGACTCTCGCACGTGTCGTTTATAAAGGTGAATGCGTACTTGCTTTCCAGTTATGTCCATCCGTGTCTATAAACATAGTTATTGTCGCCGAGCATCCATTGGACCAATGTCCTTCCTACATCAATGAAATTGTTCATTGCGGCCGCCACTTCAGTGAGGTCTAGGACAGGGTAGCAGGTGGTGCATCGCTATATCTAAACAGGCCAGACAAGGAGAAGGCAAGACGATCTATTTAAGGCTCCCATTTAAAGCCATGCTTTCCTGTGGACGCAGTGTCACAGCCAGCCTGATGAATCTGGCGTGATGTGGGGGGTGGGGGGGGGCGCCTAAGTATACACCATTGCATAAGGCTGTTCAGGAGCCGGCGCAGGTTCTTCAGCCAAATCTCATTTCCTAGATGAGCAGGAACGTGGCTGTTTGGTTGGCAGTGTGGCTGCAGCTCGTGGCCAATGAGGATGCGTGACCCAGCCACACACCCAGAGTTGACTTGGTTGTCCTATTCTGGAGTCCTCAAAAACGTTCTTTTTTAAGGTGGGTGTAAATATTAGAACAATCCGAAGTCCTGAGTGAGAAATTCATACAAAAATAATACAAATTCAGATATGGCAGAGAATAAAGCTCTTTTTAAATATATATTTATATATATATATTTATATAAATAAAATAAAATATCTACTTAACAAACAGGTTCAACTGCAATGGGTTGGCGCCCAATCCTGAGTTCTTCTCCGCCTCGGGAAGTAGGATAGGCTACAACAAAATGTATGAATGGGCGGGAAATAGGTACAGTATAACCTAAGAAATCCATTTAATCAATGAGTTACTGTTTATAGGTCCCATATTGTTTCACCCCTTAGCTGCAGGGTGGTGTGTGGCCTCTGTGCTTAGGATCCTAAGGCCGCCAGTCTGAGCCTCAGCCTTGACAGAACCGTCACACTTCTTTTGGGCCGTTAACCTCCCAAAATGCTCCTGGACAAATGGTTTGAGTGAAGCATCATTTCAGCTGCAAAAGTCTGCTGTGTGAAGGACATAGCAAATGAATGATAGCAGGCGTGACCTTCAGAGAAGCAACCACGCGAAGCATTTCAGGTTTCGGAACAAGCGAGCCCTTGGAAATGCAAAAGAGCAAGTCTGGTCAATGCGCCCATCGTGCTCCCACAATGCATTGCGCCAAAGCAGCTCGGCCATGGCATGCCATGATCGTGTTCGTATTCTTCCACCTTCCAGGTAGAATAGTGGGAGTTGGAGGGTCTGGAGGGGGGAAAAGGTATCGGAGGGGGGTGGGGGCAGGAAGCTGGCTGCCGTTGACGGGTTTCCCCAGGACCAAACCACAGGATGTGGGAGTACAGTATGTCCTGAGAGCCGGTTGCCCAAATGATGCATTTCCTTTACCTCAAATTGTGTGTAAACACAAAACCTCATTTACACACCCACGACAAGTCTGAGCAGGCGGCGTTTTTGTTTTTCTCATCCTCTAGGGGGCCCTCACACACTCTGGAAAAGCTGGCTCTCAGTCTCATCGTCCTCTGGGAGGTAGAAAGAGGCCTTATCACCCATAATCTGCGCTGTTTACTCGTTTCAGCGGATGTTTACGTTCGTCGCACTGCCGGGCTGATCGCCAGCATTAGAGACTCCCCCTCACTGAGATACGCTTCTCCGTCTGAGAGACTGATGTGGGCCATTACAGTCCCTGGGCTCAGAGAGACGGATCTGGTCTAGCTTGTGTCCACTCCAGCTCCCAGCATTGTGTCTGGACTGCGACCAAGCTTCTGAACTCAGAGTAACTGGAATTAAAACATCTTATTCGTCTTTTTGTTTTGCCTTTTTTTTCCGATGGAAAATCACTAGCAATATCAGGAATTGTATATCCTATGTGTACATTGGCCTTGTCAATTTATCATAGCAGCAAATCAATATACAACCCATTGTCTTTATTGGCATCTTCAAATCTGTTCATGGTACGGTGAATTTCTGACACAAGGCAAGCTGAAAGGCAGAAGGCAAACACTTTATTATAGAGACACAAAGGTAGACGAAAAGAAATCGAATGACGCATTATTTTTCAAATCATTCAGCCACAAGGGACGTAGATTTCAGGAACTCAGAAGAGAAAATAGAATACATGACCATTGTGGGATGTATTTACCGAGTAACCTGAAATACAATTCGTAGCTAGCATATAGAGCATAAATGTTAAAACGAGTTCTGAAAATGATAATAATTGGAGAATGTGTGTGAGGCTGAGGCATGCCTCAGTTACGTTGTTTTCATTTAACACAGAAAGGAATCAAGGTCATTTAATGAAAAGGCCCACAGATTACTCCATCTGTTGCACCTCTGAGGCAAATTATTTTGTGCTTGGTGAGTCTTCATAAAATGCAAGGTTTTCCCCATCAAAAGCTCTATAGGCAGTTGAGTAACTGTTACTCACCTAAACTAACACACACACACACACACATACACTGATACACTGGAAGTCACGAGGGAAAATGGTTATTAGTACAGAAAATCAAGCCATCTTTGGGGGCGGAGTTTTGACAGACAGGGGCGGAGTCCAGCATTTGTTCACTGGGATACATTACAGAATCTTCAGTTTTACTGAAGCATTGAGCCAAGTTATCCTTTTATTTACAGCTCCAGCAATTCAGTCGCTGGGTTATCGTCTGACACTTCGCTCCACTCATGCAATAGCAGAATTCTCATTTTCAAACTTTATTGCAGTCACAGGCATGTCGACAGAAATAAATTTTGTGAGGGGTCCTGTAACCATATATATATATATATATATATATATATAGCGCTGATTCGGGGGTTCCCATCTGCGGATTTTCCTAACTTTGGAGGGGGGGGGCTGAAACAGATTTCAAGGGGGGGTTCAAACATGTAATTTTACTACCTAGCTACATGCCTGATCGGTTATAAAAATTTTGTGTGTGGGGGAGGTCAAACCCATCATTTTATTGAGTAGCTGCATGCTTGGCTCCCTCCTCTAGCTCAGCAGCTCAAGCTGCGGATTTTTAATACCAGTTCAGCACTGCTGCCCCCTTGTTGACTGTAAACTCACGTGGCACTGCTGAGAGGGTCATGTGACTCTGCAGAGTTTCTTAAAGACTGCAGTGAGAGGTGAACCCAGTGCCCTCTCACCACAACTGCCGTCTGAGATCAACAGCCCTTTTACACTGAGTAGCTGGTCGTCATAGCGATACTCCCCACTGCTGGTAGGCTGCAAGGGACTTTGGAAGTATTGCAAGCAGAATGGTCATGGGCCTTGGTTAATTTAGTTCAAATTTTCATGCATGTCGGCTTGGTGTACTGGACGAGTCATCTGTGGATAATCCCTGTGGTCTCAAATGACCCGGCTTGATGGATGATTCTACAGTAAGTTGCTCAGTTCACATTCAACTCATGCGATCTTGAAGAATTTTCTTCCATAAAAAGAAAGATTGCCAAAGCCATCCAAGCTGACAGTTGAGACGGCCTTGTGTCAAACCACAGAAATGTGAGAGAATGTGCTACAGGTGGGAACCCAGTACTTTAAATCCTTTAAATCATTCTCTGGCATCCGAAACCATTAAAAATATTTCAAGTACGAATAAACAACAGGTATAGCTTAATATATTCCATACTTGTTTCCAGGCCTAGCGCTGGAAAATTTCATTCGACCGCACTCAGAGAAAATCCACTCCCCAAAAAATTAATCATACATTATGTGCTTATTGTAACGGAAAATGTGCTGTTTGCCCTCAGAAATATGGCACGAAAAAGCTTACTTCTACAGCAGTAATGACTTCCCAACACCTCTGACAATCGACAGATGGTCTTCATCTTATTTTGCTAAAAGCTCACCAGCGCCTCACAGAGATTAGAGAAACCAGCTTTCTCTTTAATTACAAAAGCAAATGTTGACAGCAGGCACATCTGGGAACAATGGGTCAGTCCTTCCCTCCCACGTGAAGATGAATTTTAATATACTTTATTATAAGCATGTGACATGTTTTGGAAACATTGTACATTATTAATAATAAATTCTTAAGAGATATTCCAGACACTCTAATCTGTAAATTTACTTCTGGCTGTGGGCGTGTCTGTGTTTTATATCTCTGCTGTGCTACAGGGGACCCTGACAGAGCTGCGACCTGGTGAAAATGCGCAAGCCCTCATTGCAGGAAATGCGACAAAGATGAGACAGCCCTTTAGGTCACCATCCGGCTGCTGTCTGACTTTTCCTCTGCACCCTCGATCCTCGGTGAATTTCGGCTTATTCAGAAATGGACAGCAGCACAGTGTCCTGTTTCTGTCTGAGGGGCTCTCTGTCTTTTCCCAGGCATGCGTTACGCCTTCACAAGGGGGCCTTCATTAATGACATAGCTATTGGAGGTTGTAAGTGTAACGGAGCGGGGTTTTCTCTTTTCAGACGCTCCCTAAATGAAAGCATTTTTATTTATGTGCAGTAATGTTCAGAGACTGAACAGTTTGAAGTTGGTACGGCACACCTAGCCTTATGTGTCATTATCCGGAGACTGCGGCAGGGCGCTCTGTCATTGTGCTGAGGGCAGTATTATTTCAGTTCTGTGATCACCTGCTGCGTGTCGCTACCTGTAAAAATTGTGCCCCGTCTGTTTGAGATCCCCGACTGTAGCAACTTATTATTTCCCAAGAGAGATTTATAACGTGTCAAGTCAGCTTCAGCATATCAGACCTGAAGCTTTTGAAATTTGTTGTACTGGCTTTAAAAAGGGTTTTCTGTTTATACAACGACTGAGGGGAGAATTCAACGGTAACCTATTGCAAAAATAATCTAAGAAAACAGCAGGTTTTTTTTTTTTTAATCTGACCTCCTGCAGATTGTTTAAACGTCTTCAGGCAGTGTTCCTGGATCCTAATTTGAGTGGCCGGTACTTTTTACAGTCATTGAGACAACCCCAACCCTTTTCCAGAACAAAGAGGATCTCAGCTTTCACGAAGCAATTTACAGGTTTGCGGAAAGATGTGACGAAAGTAACAAGCAGAAACTGTTCATCCTCACTTTTCAAAGTGAAAATGATCCAGGGTCACTGTCACTAGAATCATTCTTCTATTTCAACTGAATAGAGAGGAATAGGAGACATATAAATACAATAGAGGTAATCATCCATCCATTTTCCAACCCGCTTTATCCTTAATGGGTTGCGGGGGGGTCCGGAGCCTATCCCGGAAGCAACGGGCACGAGGCAGGGAACAAACCCAGGACAGGGGGCCAGCCCATCGCAGGGTACACTCACACACCATTCACTCACACCTATGGGCAATTTAGTAATTCCAATTAGCCTCAGCATGTCTTTGGACTGTGGGGGGAAACCAGAGTACCCGGAGGAAACCC
>JAODLC010000047.1:11504002-11520240 GCA_026781145.1 Hippopotamyrus pictus
GGCACAAAGCAGGGAACAACCCAGGATGGGGTGTAAACCCATCACAGGGCACAAAGCAGGGAACAACCCAGGATGGGATGCCAACCCACCACAGGGCTCAAAGCAGGGAACTGCCACCCCCCCACTGATCAGATTTTGCAAAAAACAAAACAAAACAAAAAACTTAACTTGTAGCATAGCTTATTTTGTCAGGCTTTTCTGGATAGTACCTTAATCATTGAAGGCATGCCCATATAGATTCTGAGGGAGGATGATAGAATGAGTTCAGGATGGGTGCACAATCATTATTAAATAACCCTCCCCACTACGGTCACCCCCCCCCCCCAACCCTGGGCAATGGTGGGGGGTGAGGGCAGATTGATGTTTATGCCACTGGTGACCACTTTTGTCCATTCATGCTTTTCCAGCCGGAGGACACAATGCTGCCCGACTGGCGATGCCACATGTCACTATGGCAACCGTGAAGCTCCAATCCACCTCCTCTCATCACTTATTTGTGCCCCCCCCCAATTGTTGCCACTGAGCCCCTACACTGCAATGTTGTTTTAGCAATAGTCAGCAGGACTAATTCAGCAGATACCAGCATGATTTGTTCCACATTGCATGTTAAATGTTGTAAATTAACAAGCATGTTTGTGTATTTCAGTTAATAGTGAATGTCATGACCATGTAATATTTGCCGTGGAATGTGTGTTTCGCTAGTGTGTAACCGCGAGCGTTGTCTAAGTTGTTAGCTTCCCAGTCCGTGCTGCTGCTAGTATTAATCCGATTATAGTCATTAATAAGGAGAGCAACTTCCAATTTTAAAGAGCTGTTATCTCCTTTATAAAAATGACTCACACACCCGCCATAATATGTTTATTTGCGCTCTCTATGTGAGTCCGCTACATGGAAAACATTTTCCACCTTCTAGGGTAGTGGAGTGACAGAACGAACAAGGCGGCGATGTCATTTTTAGTACGCGGCGGATTGCTCTCGCCAACGTTTACAGTTTCGTTTTGTCCGGATGTCATTTGCAGTGTATGGCACCTTCAAGGGTGTTTTGCATCACAGGATGAGTTTGAAGTATAGCGGCTAATGGTGGTCCACCCCTCCCAGACTAATCTGAACATTTTCTTTTAGATTAAAAAAAATAAAGGAGCGGTTGGGTTGTAATGTAGCTGGGTATAGCGGTGGGGGGGGGGGGCAGGGGTTGCCGGGCCTGAAACCAACTGTTTCCTTCGGGGGACGACAGCTTATTGCATTCAGGGGCTGGCTTTTGTGGGTCAATCCCATTAAAGTGCTCTGTCCTTCTCGCTCTGAATTATGCCATGTGCAGGAGATCCCGAGGGGAGTGGGGGTCCATGTACTCTGCCAGTGTTTCCCTTCCGGAGAAGGACACCTTGGTTTTACCCGGTTTGTACTCTGTTTTCAGTGGACTCATCGAGAAGGAAAAGGCAAACTGGAAAGGCTTTAAAAATCATCCCTTTGCAGCTTAGGAAAGGACATTTGGGGTGAAAAAGTTTAAGAGGAAAAGACCCTTTAAAAGATTATTTCAGAACCAAATCTCTGGGGGGGGGGGGACTACAATGAACATCCCTGCACAGTTATCATGCACCAGCGCTGGAACGTAAGGTTGGGGAAATGGCACAGGGCCAAAGACTGAGCATATTCTAATGAAAGGAGCCTTCATACCCCGCTGTGAAACGGCCATGCAGCAGGAGGGCTGGTTGGGAAATAAGAAGATGAATTCTCAGGAAGTCTCAGGGAACAGAGCTAGCTGTGACGAACGGGAAGCTGACAGGTGAATATCTGTGAATATCTTCCCAGAGGTGTGAGGTTGTGGAGCTATCCACTGAGTCACTGTTCTGTCCTTCTAATGAACCGGTGACTGTAATTAACGTAATGTAATCAAAAAAAAAAAAGTTGTTCTGATTTTATATAAAGAAGGAGAAAATTATCCTTCCTGATGCCACATAAACGGTGAGATGGCAAGAATGAGAAGCAGAGCAGAAGACCGTGACTGTTGCCGGCCCAGGACCGGACCGGATCAGGCATTGAGACGGTGTCATTTAGGGCACTTTCGCTGTCAGGAAGGGCCCCGATCAGGTTCGTCAGAGAAATCCCAAACCGCAATGCTGAGAATGCCCCCCTGATAGTGGCAATCCCAGGGTGGACTGAGCGGGGGCGCTGTGGTGCCTTCTAACAGACAACCCAAGGAGGTGCTGCATGCAACCAACCAAATGAAAAAAAATATCTGCATGGGTCTTAAACCCATCTCATACTGCAACCTGGATAAATGTTGCTTTACAGGAGATCTATAGCGTCCCTCGATGGTGAAGACAGATGGGGGGATTTGGTGTGTTCTACCTATCAGTACTGAATCTATAAGTAAGAGATCATGCCCAAAACCAGGATCCTGTCGGGTACCATAATGTAAATGATATGATTATGATTATGATATTTTTTAGGTGCTGTCAAGTTGATGCTGACTCCTGAGGTTCATTAAAGATATCCAGGCATTTCCGAAGCCACACTATTTCGGTTTTGCCGCTCTTTTCCTGCCCGACTGAAAACGTCCTAGTCTGTACTGTTTAAGTTAGCTAATGCTTAAGATTTTAACTCGTAAGACCTCAGTTTCCATCTTTACCACATCCAGCTTTCCAGTACATTCCACGTCCCCGTAGTGGTCCTTCCTTTGGAATTTCGGATTTCCTTTTCTGGTAAAAACAGCCGTTTAAAAGTCTAAAAGGCTTTGATCCGACAATGTCAAAAAACACCAACCCTCAGCTCATCCTCTGTACTGTATTTAGTGACCTATGGGACCCATCTTCTAGCGCCATACTGTATGCTTGTTCTTTCTGGTGTATCTGTCTATGACGCTTTCCTGGTAAGTTAAGGAACTGCTTTGCTATGACCTCCTACTACGCAGTTTGATATTTTGTCATTGCCATGGTCACCCCTGTAATCATTTGCCACCTACACAATCCTATGTCTCTGCTACCCAGTGTAGCTACCCCTGCTATGATCAGTTTGCCATAGGTGATTCTGACAGGAGCTGAAGACCCTAGGCAACAGGAACTCCAGGGTGCCTTAGCTTCCTTGACACACAGAACCCTCTTTGCCTTTGCCCTGCCTAGTTCATCCAGCAGTTGCTCAATATATAGATAGGCACATCATAAATAATACTTATGTAATTCTGATAGAAAGAGCTATTGGAACACACATACGAGATAGGATTCTGACTGATCTTATTGTGCTGACATAATAGAACTTTGAGCCTGACACTGACACTGTATGTATTTTTCCCACCAATCATTAATGGTTTATTGTTTTGGAACGGCCATTTTATTTTTTTGTATGTTATGTGAAACTGGAATCTCCACAGGATACAGTAACCTGAAACAGCGACTCTGCTCACATTTCCCTTATGCACTTCCTATTACAAAATGTTAATAATATTTAATAAATGAATCAGATGCAGCTTTAAAACTGATAAAAAGAGGTTGGTATCATTCTTATTGGAGAGCCTTGATAGGAGCGCTAATCAGCAGCCAATGGGATTTGACCCCTACCCCTGGCAGAATTGTCACGTTATGAATGCTGTCATAAAGTAAATCAACTCGAAGACTGTGTTAAAGTAAGCTTCAATAGCAGCTTATTTTAAGGGCTTAGGGCTGGCAAAATATTAGTTGACAGTGGTATTTAGAAGATTACCGCACTGCGCACGTGACATAAATTTATACAAGCTGCATTCGCTGACATCCACTGGTTTAATTACTCCTACTGGGGGCACATGTGTAAACCACGGAGAGAACTGGATTCATGGGAGTGCAGTTGCATTGTTATTCACAGTACTGCTGCGGGTCACAGCGTGTTGGGTTTCACTGGGTCAAATGTCACGGCACGTGTGCAAGCTGGCTGGGAGCAGTGGTGCATGACTGTGCGATGCACATGGCAAATCTGCTCTTTAAGGGGCTGAGACCTCACAAATCCCCCCCCCCCATAAAAATAACTCCATCCTGTGGCTTTTTAGCCAATCCTGTGCCCCCTTTCCGGATCCATCTCAACGATCTGCCCCAACTGTCTGCCTGCAAGTGATGTGTAACAGCGACGGCCTGTTTCCTTTTGTTTGGACCTCTTCGCCCATCTGCCAGGGTTTGTGCACATGCAGATAAGACGATTAAGGGCCCAGTGCGTCCACTGTAACCGTCCAAGATGGCACAGGTGGCCGGGACTGTATGCCGCAGCCAGAGATAGAGCTGTACCCGTGTGGCGATTTGAGGGCACCGTATGTTTCCTTTCAGACTTCAGTTCTGCCAACACATTTTTCCTGTCACTAATGGTTTTTTTCTGTGATTTTTTTTAGGCAGATGCTATTTGCACCCAGGTATCAGTAGCCAACTATATATTGTTATTATTATTATAATAATAATAATAATTATTATTATTATTATTACATAGTGCTGGAACCTTATTATTTTTACTATTATCGTTCTTGTTATTATTATTATGATTATTATGATTACATCTTTTATATCTGTAACCCACTTTGGCTCCTTTAGTTATTGACGTGACATGTGACCATGCATGCATGCCGCACGGTGTTTACATTTTTGTGAAGCCGGGGGGGGGGTGGAATGGGGGGGCTGGGTGTGACTAGCCAGATAGATGGCCAGATGCTATTTGCACCCGGGTGCCAAAAGAAAGATCGTCTTTTTTTTTTTTTTTACCCTGTTCTGCACCTCTCAATATTTGCACTGAAAACAGAGAATCTGTGAATACAAAACAGTCAGACCAGGAACCAGCAATTTCTTGTTTTAAAAGTAAGGCAAAGGAGGGACTTATATGAAAACAATAAATCTGTTTTATTTGTTGTGTAACTGCACAATGACCAGTAATGCATCCTCATTTTGCAACATTGTGGAGTGTAAATGTAAAATAAATGTAAACAACACCCCAACTGTAATATACAGACATACAGTATAGCAGAATGAATATCCAAATGAACCTTAAAAAATGCTTTTGAGGAATTCAGGCTGAACTATGCATGCATGTTTCAGAAGTTTGTAAGCAATTACACAAACTGTGTGGCCAGCTGTGGTTTGTTTATATGATGCAGTGAAGATACTTCACACGTCACATTCGCCCAGAAAATGTTTGGCACTCAGTTTTCCTAGGAGACCTCGAATCCGTCCCCTTTTTGACACATTTATCCTGAACCAGCTCTGTGCCAACTGGCCTTGGGATAAGTGATCTGGCCTGATACAACTCTATTTATTACCTGGCTATATTGTCATATAAGAAGTGACATTGCGATTTATCAGGGCAAAAGCATAACCATTGCACTATTGGAACTCTTTAAACCTCAGGTGAGCGTGATGTTTAAGTTACGCAGGACAAAGATCACGTGTGATATTGGCATAGAAGCTGCACACTGCTACTGTGAGCTGGGAAATGCGGAGGCAGCAACCAGCAGAAGCGTTACAATCCACAGTCCCCCACCCCCCCCCACAGGCCCTGCACAATGTTAAAAATGGACAAGTCAGCTGTTAAAAGACTTAGCATTGAACCAAAATGGCTGCCAGTGGAGCTAATTGGGAAGCTGGGCATTAACAGAAATCTATGGACAGCAATCTCTGAAGACTAGAAGAGTGACAGCAGGCCCATTTTTTTGGAATGGGAGGAACATTCTTGATGGCATTAGAAAAGGGAGAAACAGGAAGTTGCCCTTTTGCACAGCTTCTTCTTCGTAGTTGACCTTTGTTAGAGGAGAAAATCACTTCTGTGGAGGCAGATAACTAAACAGTACATTTAAAGTTGGCAAAAATCAACTCCATTTACAACTAACAAATTAGACCAGTTGAGAAGTCTACTGGTTATTCAAAAATAATGCTTCCACAAATTAAAAATATGCTTCAATAAATAAATTAATATTTCTTTCAGTAAATTTTACTCAGCCATTATACAATCTATTGAATTGAACCACAGATTAACATGTATCTCAAAACTTCACTAGTTTGCCGTTTCAAGCTGGAAGTGGGTTTTTGACTCAGGGAAAAAGGAAGTCATAGTTATCTCTTGTATCTGGGGATCAAAATGACAAGACTGTAATCAAATGACATACATTGTACAGCCTGAAGATTCCACCAAGTTGGATTTTAAGCCAGAAGATCTTTTACCATTACATGTAAGCATCTGTCTGTATCAGATTAAAGCCATTCTCGCTGTTTTTTTCTCCCACATCCAAATAGTACTGACACCATTCTTTGATTATTTGATAGCATCAACAAAATGTATTCATGAATAAAAACGCTGTGCTATCTATGGCCTTAATGACTGCGTCAATGCGTCACGGAAAACTCTCGACTAATTTCCGTTAAGGCCACTGGTATTGTGTTCCACTGCTTAATAAGCCTATACAGTGCAGCATGGGAGTGTGTTGCCTGTGGCCTAATTCTTTGTTCCAATTCATCCCAACAATTATTTTATTTATTTATTTATTTGTTTGTTTGTTTATTTTGTGTGGCTATGGTCAGAGCTCCACTTTGACCACTTCACTGTGTCCTCAGCTAAATATATCAGCCAGTTTTTGTAGCTAACTTCCTGCAAAATAATTGCGCACACCAAGCAAACGCAGGGAAGTAAACAGACCTCGTATTTGTGAATTGGCATGAGGAAGCTGGAATATGCTGAGGCCATGCAAAGTCATACAACAAAAAGCCGGAATCAGACCCACAACCCTGGAGGGGCGAAGTTGCAATGCCAACCACAGATCTAATGCAAGCCCACCCGTGAGAGCAGATTACAATAAACATGGCTCATTTTGAGGAGACCACTTATATAAAAATGGACCATCATATTTTGTTGTTGCAAACAATGTGGGAATGAAATAGGTTTGTTCTTTTCAAGTATGGGGCTATTGTTATAATTTTAAGACATTTTCCGCATTCATGCACCTTAATAAAAAATTAAATACGGAAAACACTTAATTGAATCTTCTGAACAATCCTGATAGCAATCCAGTGGCACGAATACACGCCTGTAGATGTTACAGAACAGACTGCAGTCTATTTTTTTTTAACTGTATCCTCATTTAAACTCTGCTTGCTGAATAGATGCCTTTCAGGGGAAGGAATTGAAGGTTCCACATATTTGGTTACCTCTCCGTTGATGCTAAGAGATCCAGTGCTCCAATGGACATTTCCAGTAGGTCTGAATAGACTGCTAAGAAGCTTTATTTTGTTTTATGTACCTTGGGTGGGTGGGGGGGCGGGTTAGTCTGTGTTTTGTAGAGCTGAACAGCTGCACGTTAAGCTCAGAGAGTTTCTTTATCTTCGGGGGATTTCCAAGGCTATAAGAGACTTTGGCAGAGATTATGCATGACATTTCTTCACTGATGGTCATGTTACTTTTTCAAGAAGACTAGAAGTCCCACCTATTTATATTTTTCTCCACCAATCCCAAAAAAGACGTGCCGGCCAAGGATGTTTGTGCTGAAGCTTGGCTCTGTTGGACATCAATGAAAGCTGTGTTCTACTGTCGCGGGACAAGTCCATCAAAGCTTTTCATTAGCGTGCTAGAGCAGCCGTCTGAAATGCCATTGTAGAAAAGCTTATGGTGGGTAATATGCAAACCAGACAGACTATTGCAACACTGCATTACTGCATATGGAAGTGCACATATCTGTTCTGTCTTTTTTTTTGTGCTGGTTATTAGCAGCAACTGGCTACACTAATTGCCTGGCTAGGGGTTTGGTTTTGGCAAAGAGAATGCTAAAATGTGCTTCCTTCTTGTGTTTCTTCCTAAGGCAGCATTTGCAGCCAACCTGACAATAGCATGAATGGTTACATCAATGACACACTTTACCTGAGGGTTGTCATAGATACATTTCTCAATATAGCACAATGCAGACATTATTCTTTGAGATATACTTCTGCACTAATGAGTATGTAACTTACATTACTCCTTATAACTGTAGCACAAGGCCACATTTTTAGTAATTTATAAACACATACATAATGCATTAAAACACATTCATAAAGCATTATAAACATGGCTATAAATATTTATAAAAAGACGTAACACATTATAGCCATGTTTATTATGCATTATGACTGCCTTATGAAGCTCTCATCTATAATGCACTAAAGATACCTTTATATTGCAGCACCAAGCATCCTTAATCTTTATACTGACCATTATAATGCATTATATCTTGTGACATGACATCGCAGAATGGAAATATGAAGTCTGACAATCTTTCCAGCTTGTTAATCCTCACTTAAGGAAGATTGTCAGATATTCCTGGAGTTAAACGTTTGGTTTAAGAAGAGATATTAACGTTATTGTCTATTATATTCCACACATGGAGCATGCAGCAAGTGATAACCTTGGTTTATTGTGGCATCGTGGCATTGTTCATCGTGCCCAAGCCCGGCCAGTTTCTCCCGAGAGGTTCCTTCAGCACCTTGAAAATTTCCAAAAATAAACTACAGACATACGAAGAATATGTGTTGAAAAAATTCCAGAACACAACCTGCACTGGAGGATAATTTTCACACATAAACCCACTTGATAAATATATATGTATATGCCATATTTATGGGGGGGAGGGTGTGCGGCACAGAATGCTAAGCCACAGTGATCAGAAGGTTGCTGGTTTGAGCCCTCCTTTGACAGAATAGTCACATGTCTGTAGGCCCTCAAACAAGGCCCCTAACCCCCCCCCCCCCAGCTCCCTGGGTGTTCCATATTGACTACCCACTGTAACTCCCACAATTGCTCTCACCTGCATGAAGGGCAAGATGAGACAAAGGGAATTTTCCCATGGGGATTAATAGAGTATCTCTATCCTAACCAGACCAAGTTGATTTTTTTCTCTAGAACTTTTAGTCTGGAAACAATGACCCTTGCGCACACACACACAGGTTTGTAATTAAATCTTTGTGGGGACTCTCCATTCGTTTCTATGGGGGAAACTCCAATCCTAACATGACAACGTTAAGCCCTACCCAGCTGTAACCCTAACGAAACAAAATACAAGACTTTTAGCATTTTTAGTCTTTTGATTGAATTCACAGATCTTTGTGGGGACCTGAAAAATGGTCCCCACAACATCAAAATAACAGGTTTTTGTTACATCGTTGGGGACATTTGGTCCCTACAATGTAATATAAACCTAATCCACACACACACGGGCGCGCGCGCACACACACACACACACACACACCTATTCTGGTGATTAATAGCACTGATGTGTTTGGCCTGCGATACACAAAGAGATATGTGTGTGTGTGTGTGTGTGTGTGTGTGTGTGTGTGTGTGTGTGTGTGTGTGTGAATTCAAGTAAAATATGCAAATTGGGATCCTGGCAGCCTTAACTCTAGTGACACTCAAGGCTGTCTTGTTCCTGGGTTGGAGAAAGTTGTGTGAAAATTGCTTCTACGAAATCTTTATCTCTTTCTTCCGTGTAAGGTGGAGTTTACAGCATTCAGAGTCAGGTGCGCTGTAAAAACTCAATAGCCTTTGTGTGTGTTCTCATATAGATAAAGTATGACTTCAAACATTTTATTATTTTTGCTATGGCAGTTTCTAATTCCACTGTTAGCAGGCAGAGTAATACCTCTACACATTCTCTGCTGCTGTGCATTCCTTCTTCACTGATTGATAGGTGATTAGATGTTAAATGCAAATATAGAATCTTTTAAAGGCATCACTGCAAAAGCAGAGCTATATTAATGCACCTGCATATAAATATTAAAGCAGATCTATGATTGGTTAGTCTCTGGACTGGAGCCTTTTCTCCTTTGGGAGAAACACTGATGCAACAAGTTGAGATTCATGTTTATAATGATAATTATGAACAGGCTGTGTAACAGCAGCGTATCCCAGGGTGAGACAGACATACAGTATCTAAAACCCACTAGGGGGACCCCTAGACATTTTTGCTACCAAGAACTGGCAGGAAGCAAAAACGTGGATTGCCTGGCTGGGAGCTGGGGGGGAGCAAAAACACAGACAGTCTGGGGGACCCAAGGACCAGGTTGAAAAACACTGTCCAAACCTAACCAGATACAAGAGTTTATTGCTGGTCATTGCAGGTTTAATCGGACAGCAGTTGTGAAAAAAGGAACTGAAGCCACAGCAAGAAAAAGCAAGTTACACCTAACAGAACAAGCGCTTCATACAGTATGGTCAGCAGCTTAATCAAAGTCAGCCAGGTTTCATTACAGTACCTGTCACCATGGGGGCACGACTCATTGATTTAAGCCCACCCCCTCGCCATTGATCTACCTTCTGCAGGTTCAAAATTTCTTTGACTGTATTTACATTCAATGAAGCACCTGCATATACTGTATATACAAGTAAACATGCTGTTGTTTAGTTGTTGTTTAGTTCTTTGGGATCTCAGACTTCTCAGCATTGTGGAGCTGTGTTTATTTCCCGAACACCCTCTGTATCACAAGAGAATATACCTTCAAATACATAAAAAATAACTTTGATACTCCAATGAGAAACTAAATTGTCAAGACAAAAAACAAAACTTTTATGTTATGCTCAGTGAATGGCAGCTATTATTTCCCAGCAGATCAAACTATGTGGCCTATTTCTGTATTGCAACAGCGCACAAACAAAATTGCCAGCTTTCTAGAGTATTGTTTAGAATATGAAGACAAAAGTGGCGTTAGAGTTATTCCCAGTAGAATGAATCACAGTACTGAGGAACTGAATGCTTTGAAATCAGAATGATATATTTCAAATGCCCAACCAACACCCCCAGGGACAATCTGACACAATCTCTCTGACCTTTTTGACTAAAAAAAAATGTGTTTTTGTTTACGAGACATTTACACATAACTCAGTAATACCACAACGTCCTGCAGCATTCCATATGGGATTGAATGGTATTTAAGATGTTTCCTGATTCAAATCAAAAGCACTAGGGTCTTGGGTCAAAAGTCATATGCACTGCTATTGTATTGAAGGACATGACTGGGGTGTCAACAAAACAATTAGGGGAACGTCTCAGAGAAATGTCTTTAAACATCCCATTAGAAACTCTGGTGTCCTATGATGGATGGACATCTGGTTCAAGATTTCCCCTATCTGGTGTCCCATACATCCTTGCATCCAGTCTCTTCATGGCCCTGTATTGAATATTTGGTTATAGATAATTGACAGATGGTCATGTTTGTTGATTTGGTTTAGTATCTGGCGTACACTGCCAGTAGCTGAAACCAAGTGACAAATTTGCTCAAGCAGTGCAGATTTGTTCATACCAGTTTGTGATCAAGTGACAAGGTCATGTGGATTCAACTGGATTTTTCACTAGGGATATCAACAAAGGAGAGGACACGTTTATTGCGCAACAGCTTATCAAGTTACTGGTACTGTATGTAAACTGCGGCACAAATAAACAGCCTACTAAAGTTCTCTCCAGGAAGGAATTATCAATAAGGAACAATATTAAATATAAAACCTGAATCTTACCAAGAAATGTTATGAAGCCAGGTGCTAGGAAATTAGCTGAATTGTAACAAAGATTACTGTGATACGATGTGATGATTGTAATTAAATGGTAATAAACAGCAGATATCACCTTGAGGAATGTGGATTCACGTCTCACCCTTGGCTGTATGTGTGGAATGTGCTTTTTGGGACAAGCTCAACACAACTGTTTGGGGCAATGAGTTTGCAAAGGTAGGTGGATGAGTCGAGCAAATTATTAACATGTGCACAAGCATTCCATAGTACACAATGTTCCAAATCCCAAAATCTCACCTTTTTTCACACTTTCAGGGTCGCATTAAACTAAAGGAAATGTTTGCAGAATTAATTTTTGCTATGAAGTAACATGAAGCTGTCAGTCCATCTATTGAGATGTATTCTAACACTTTCCAATCACATTCTTGCTAAGATATGATCTATTGAAGTTTCTGTAGATGTGTTCACTAGATATGCCGCAAAAAGGATTCATGCTGTTCTGCTTTTGCTTAAACTTATTATGGGAACGTCTCACCGATGGAACATTTCTGCTTTTATACTTCCATTCTTTTGTTTCATTTTTCTTTTTTCTCTGAAGCCCACTACCCATCCGTTCAGTTTGAGGAAGGCTGGTTTAATGAATATACTTGATATTCATCTATTCAGCCAGGCAGCTACAAAGTGCTTTGCCTTTCACGATAGCAGCACAGCTAGCAGGTAAGACCACACCTCCCTCTCTCCCTGGCCGCAGACTCTAGCTCTTCTGCAGGATTCCAAGGCATATAATCCTTTGAGATTTAAATAAACGCACTAAACACAGGAGTTATTAATTCTTGATTCTGGAGCACAATTCTGAATTCAAACGTGTTTTTTTGCATTCTGTATTTACCTTTTCTGAAATTGTTTAAAATTACTTTCTCGAGTCGCTGGACTGAAGTCATTTATGCCCCTGGGGTTTTATTGGTGTGAATCTTGCTGCTGCTCTTTTAATCTCTGTGAATGGCAACTGCGAAAACACGCCCCTTATTCTAATCGAGGCTGAGCGCAACATGGACTCTGAATGTCTGAAAAATCGCCGTGGGCAGTCGCAGATTCCTCCATGCACACGCTCCTTCCAAATTGCGTGGCGCCTCGTCAAGGCCTTTCGAGTCCAGTCTGCATGGATACATGGGCAGTCTCCTGAGTTACTGTGTTGCTGTGCCATGGCAACAGTTAGCATTAGCATGCATGCGTCTTCCGCAGCCTCCCCGGGGGTGTCTGGGATGCCGCATCCCTCTAGCCTCGCATATTTATCAGTGGCTTGCATTTTTAGCTTGGTGGCATTAAAGACCGCTCTGTCTGGGGGTGTCTGGCAGCAATGAACACAAAGAAGACAATCGGAAGAGGCTCCTCTCGTGGGTTTCTTTTGTGCCGTTGACTTGCATAGGTAGAGGTTGAGGGGGAAAACAGGTGTGCAATGCATGTGGCTGGCACCCGCTAATGAGCAGCGTGGGAAATATGTTAATTCCTTTAAAGCTCTCCTCTCACTGTGCATGCAGATATGCTGCCTCTTCCACAAGTCCAGGATCACGACCCAGAACAATAGCTTTGAAAGGGGGTGTATAGAACCTGCTTGCATCTCGCCGCATGTTAAGTGGGCAGAGACAGGGAGCGACCCACCACTGAGACTCGCCGCTGTTGCTTCGCTTCGTGAGGTGAAATGGAAGGTCCGTCTCCGAGGTTAAAACAGAACTCTGCAGGGGAGAAAAAGCAAACATAAAAACCCTGCAATGCTTTCTTTATACAAGACATAAACATAGGCTGTGAAGTTCACATTAGTATGAGTAGAGCGTCTTGCTCCAACCAAAAAAAGTTCCTGGATGTTGTACAATGCTCTGGGGTCTATACAACTATCCGAAAAGCTATACAGGCAGTCCCTGAGTTAAGAACGTCCAACTCACGGACTATGCTTACGAATGGACTGCCATAAAGCCTTTTGTATTAAAGACTTGGGTTAAATTCAAAAGTTTGTAACAGCAAATGTTCACACAACTTTAAGACGTTTATGAAAACATTGCATATGGCTTCAGTGGTCCATCTGCTCAAGGTACAGTACAGAACTGTATGTGACTACTTTTATTATTATTGTATAATTATTGCTATTATTATGTACTGTATTATCATTATGCTTCCATTTACCTGCAAATTTGACTAGTTCGTAACCTGGAGAATCCCTGTAGCTGTTAGCTTCTGCCATTCAGCACGACACCAGCATTAAGGCCCAGGATTTTCTTCCAGGAAAATCTCAACTATTCTAATCCTTCCGCTGATTCTATTTGTATAGCTTTTCAGATGTTGAGTTCCAAATAATGTTTGTATAGCTCTTGGTCTCTCAACTGTCTTGCACTTGTTACTGGTCACTCACTGGAGGCTTATCCTAGCAACACTGACTCCAAAAGCTGCCTGCAAGACAGCCACGTGTTTGTTTTCTATTATATGCCTCACTTGGCAAGTAAATAAACAAACAAATAAATAAAAAAATATGATCTGATGGTTAAAGACACTGTAATCTGAGTGTAATTTGTAATCTGGAGCCCTGTTTTGATTTGCTTTGTCAGGATACTTGACCTTGTGTGCTTCATTAAGCACAAAGTTTAAATAAAGAAGGAGCTGGTTTAAATGGCTATATCACGCAAACAGAAAAATAAGGTTGTCCTTCACTGTTGGAGACAAATAAGCTTTGGCGAATTACAAAACTCCTATTAGTTACTCAACTGGTAGTTTAAAAAGATGAGGAATATAGATGCATATTACCCAAGTTAGATAGAGAGGGAGAGAGAGAGGGGGGGGGGGATAAGATACTTTATTGATCCCAAAGTAACTTTAGGCATCCGGTAGCTCAAATAAGAACAAAAACACACAATAGCACACATACAATAATAGAAAAATGCTCATGATTGCATCGGTAGCGACTGCATCTATGGATAACGTTGTTAGAAACAGATGTGACTTCCTCAGGGATCCGAGTGAAGAAGATTTACGAATGACTGAGCAGCTGGGGTTCAGGAAAGTCCATTTGCTCTCAAATTAATGATCTAAGAAACCTTTGGTGTGTGCTCCCATGTGAAACGTCTGTGCGATGTGACTCGATCCAAAGCCAGCCTTCACACTGTTGTAAAACAGATTTAATATTTCATTTGTTGTTACACCTGGTGTGCATTTTGCAGTTTTATGTTGTTTGCGGGAATCTTCAGTCTTTTTGAACTGTAGTTGAATGTAGATGTTTCAGATGATCTGTTTTGGATGCAAGTCCTTTGAAGTTTGAAATTTGAGTAGGAGCCCGCAAAAAGAGATGAAAATGCCCAAGAAGGGAAATAATGAGTCGAGGCAAGAGGGATCCAGTCTCACCAGGCTTTTCTGATGCAATTCAGCATCCTTTTCAAGCTTTTAAAGCTGCCCTTGCATTCCTTCTGCAAGAAGTGCACTATGGCTACATTTTAATGCTGCTATGTCTATTTTTCTTTTTTGTTAATTGAATATGTACTTTGATCTCTGTCTTTTTGCCTTTTTCCATACTTCGTTCATTAGGATATTAACATTTGAACAAGGTATGTTTGTTTTTTTAGTTAGAATGCGATAATCACTCTGCTGTAGTCACATGACACATGTGATGTGGCCTTGAACCATTAATGAGACGGCTTTGCCGTACCATGGCCTTGCTGATCTGATCAGGAGAGAGGACATGACGTCATTTCATTGTTTCGGGGCGTTGTTCCTGAGAGCTCACACTGTGGTCACATGCTTTTAGCTTCTCCATCAACCCATATCTCTAGCAAATGCTCTTCAGCAGCCATCCTCTCTCTCTCTCTCTCTCTCTCTGTCTGTCTCATATATGATATTTCATAAGCATCCAGAGGCTGTTTTGAGACACTTGTTCCAGTACATTCAGTCCCCAGATCATAAAACCTGTTACATAAAACATCCTGGTTACATACAATGGTTCATAATAACAAACGAACTCACTACTTTGTGATGTTCATGAAAAGATTGCACGACTTCAGCGGTTTGCGGGCTCCAGGTACAGTACAGTACCATATGTAGTTACTTTTATTATTACTTTAAAATAATAATAATTATTATTATGTTCTGCATTATTATTTTTCCGACACCTACAAATTTGACTTAAAACGGATCTGGTTCTTACCCTGGGGACTGCCTGTATTCAGTACTCATACTCATAAAGGTGATACCAGGGTTACATGCATGGTGTGACTTAGGTAATGGTTAAGTGTGAGTATTCAAATTTGTTTTCTTAGATTTTAGGTTAGATTAGATAAGATTAAATTACATTCAACATTTTTGCCTTCGTGCTGAGTACAGGTACAGAGCCAATGAAATGCCGTCAGCATCTAAGCAGGTGCAAATAAAATATTTACAAATACAGGTAATGTTTTACGTGAAGGTGCACAAGTGGTTTAGTAACTCAGTTACTATTCATATAGAAATACATGAAGTTATGATTGAATAATGATGAACGAACATGGGATCAGTATGAAACTAACACTTAGTTCATGATTATTTAATACATTAAGTATAAGAGAACTAATATTTGTGCCCAGCTCAAGTGAATTGTTACCCAAAGAGGAATACAGTAGATACCATAACTTAGAAATATAAATTATGGTCATCAGGAGGAGCAGTGTGGTTTTCGCCCCAGCTGTGGAACAGTGGACCAGCTCTATACTCTCCGCAGGGTTCTGGAGGGTTCATGGGAGTTTGCCCAACCAGTCTAC
>JAODLC010000047.1:11520340-11532901 GCA_026781145.1 Hippopotamyrus pictus
GGCCTGGGAACGCCTCGGGATTCCCCCAGGGGAGCTGGATGAAGTGGCTGGGGAGAGGGAAGTCTGGGTTTCCCTCCTGAGACTACTGCCCCCGCGACCCAACCTCGGATAAGCGGGAGACAATGGATGGATGGATGGAATTATGGTCATGTGCAATATTAGGCCTATTCATTGTTTATGGTGTAGATCCACAACAGGAGTATTAGCACCTAACCTGAGCTGTAACCCAGATGAGCTCAGTGTCCAGTAGTCACACACCTATGTGGTTACGAAAGGGGGAGGGATTTATGAGGGCAAATAGGCACCATATCCTGCAATTACCACCCCTCCCACCACAGCCCCTTGGTCCAGATGCCTTATAATTGAAGTTTGCCTCTGATCTGTGAGACTATCAGGTGTAATAGACAGAGTGTTACTTCAAAATCCAAGGCAGTCAGATCTAAACCTTGAAGGCTGGTATTTGCAGCGGCATTTAAATTGGACATTCCAAGGAGAATTTTTTTAAGTGAGACTCTACGCAAATCAAACACTGTCCTGGTCCCTATGCAAACCCAAATATTTATTATTTAATTCTTTTAAAGCTTTGAATTCAGAACATTGTATGCTCTTCAAATATTAAATTACTCCAACTGGCAATCTTTTTCGCCAGACAACTGAATCATCTTAATGCTCATTATAGAATAAAAAGTACATTATATTCCACTTTGTCCCTTACAGGAAGTTTCTCTTCCAAAAAGCATTATGAGGGCATGACTTCTCATGAACTTTTAGCCCATTTCTGCTTACAGTCATCAAGTGTTGAATTATATGAAGCTCTCAATTAAATTCTTGAGTAAATCACTTAAATATTTCCTAACAAAGATGGTGAATTGGATTGAAGAGACCATATTAAAATTGTTCTTCTATTTTTATAAATTACATTTTGGCCATTTTTTATGATCTATCCTTCTCAGGCATTTTATAACCACAAATAACCATAAATTTTCTCCCTTGGTTTTTGAGCCATGACCCCATGCAGAAACTGAGAAATTTTGCTAACATTGTTGTCATATTTGCAGTTGATTGCTACATAGTGCTGCATCTAACCGCAGAGTTTGTAATGGAACTGCAGTTGAATTTCACAACCTCTGGTTAACATAACATCGACTCCCGAATGTTCAAATTGTCAGTGGTTTCTTTTCCCTGTTTTTTATTTTAAGATTAATGATTACCTGAGCCTTGTTATGATCAGAGAATGCGTAAAAATTATCTCTCTTTGTCCATATTAGTATATTACTGCTTTTGTATATTTATTGTATAGCAGGAAAGAGGTGAAGTAAACAGATCAGTGGAGAGAATGAATTCAGGAAAATTTAAGTAAGACTATTAATATAGGATTGATAGGGGTCTCCAGTCACAGAGTGGCGTGTAATTTTAGAAAGCTATATAAGCGATGTCCCAATTTCTCTTTACATTCATTGATTTAGCAGACACTTTTATCCAAGTGATGTACAGTTGAAAAGCCGCATCAGCCCGTCCCTGTAGTAATTGGGGTTAAGCTCAAAGGCCCAAAGGTGAAATCACTCCAGTGGCCACAGAACGCGACCCAGTGACCTTTTGATCGCTGACACAGAGACCTAACCTTCAAAACTGCACACTGGCTTGGCCTACAGTCAGTGGGCCACCCTGAATACCTGCTAGTGTTCAGCACCTGGCCCAGTTCTGCAAAGGTCAGCTTCATTTGATTGAGTCATCAAAACCAGAGAAGAAACCAGACCTGCACTCTCTCCCTCTGTACGTCACGATCAGATGTTTTCCTTTCCAAGGGAGGTCAAACAGGCCCCCGGGGGCTGACAGGCACAGGTCCCACATTTCCATTTTTGTTTTGCCAGTGCCGCGCTGAGCCAAACCAAGAGAAAAAAACAGATTTTATTAACTCCGAGGCCCGGTTCCATATTGTCAGTGGTAATCCGTAGCAACTAGGAGTGATGCCTCACTTGGGGGGAGTCTGGTAAAATGAACAAGTGTTACAATGAGTCAGAGCAGGAGCACAACTGCATGAGCGTGAATTCAAATCGATCGGAGTGTTCAGCATCATGTTCTTCCGCATACGGTATTACGGTTTTAGCACAGGACACCGAATACAGTTGAACTGCGTGGCATTTTGCGCAGAGTATATGTATTTTCTCTTCTTTGGCATATTTAATCAATATCAATATAGCAGCTTCACAGCTGCATTTTCAGTGTTGTTTCAGTGATGTTTCAGTGTTGTTTCAGTGTTGTTTCAGTGATGTTTCAGTGTTGTTTCAGTGATGTTTCAGTGTTGTTTCAGTGATGTTTCAGTGATGTTTCCTTCTGCATGACATCTTTCTCAGACCCGGGACTTTATATTTTGGTTGATCTTGCCCTTCTGTTGACCGTCTTTCTTCTCTTGCCGACACTCTATTTAGCAAACGGGGCAGATTTTACACCTGCTCTAGCGACATCAGCGGATTCCAATATCCGTTATATTTTAGATCTCTCGATGTTAGTGAATCAGCCAACCTCATGGTATACGCGTATATGATTCATTACTGTAGTTCATTCACCGAATAACAAGCTTTCATCACTGTCTTGCCTTATTTCAAACTTTTCTTCTAGCTTTTTAATAGCAAACAATTCAGTCATAGGTATAATGCTGATAATTTGCTATCAGAAATTCAAGCCTGTTATTCAAGAAAGACACTCACCTATGCTTAAGGCAGTATAGAGAGACCAAGCCACCTAACACCGTGTCTTTGGACTATGGGAGGAAAATTGCAAACTGTACGCACATAAACACGGAGCCAGCAATTAAACTCCCAGACCTGGAGGTGTGAGGCTACTGAACTACTGAATGAGCCTCCATGCAGCTCAGATATAACAATAAATCGCTTAGTACACAGTTTTTTGTTTTTTTTTTTTTTTTTTTGGGACAGAGGTCAAGTCTGCTCTTAAAATGAGTTTTTGTTCTCCAAACAACTCTGTATCGCTGTGCCAGTTTTCATGCCACTGTATGCTGTGGATTGTATATAGATCGTATGACAGTAAAGACCTAGTTGATTATGGGAGTGTTCTGTGTTCTTATTATTCCAAGAAACTGTTTGAGAAGCAGGCCCACAATGTCATACCGTCTCTCCGCTACTGCTCTTCTTGGAATTCAGGAAGTTAAAACAATAAGTTGACCTTTGAACTGTACTGGCAGGGTGCTTATATTCAAAAGTGGCAGTATTGGAGCATTTTAAATCTAGAACTTATATTTGATTTGCGATACTTGGGATTAAATGCGTGTATGTGTGAAATCAGTTTGTGGAAGGTTCTTTTCTGTATCAACAAGACTGTACCCCAGTGCCCAAAGCGAGATCCATAAAGACATGATTGGGTGAGTTAATTGGTGCGGAAGAACTTGACTGGTCCGCACAGATACCTGACCTCAGCCCCAGCAAACACCTTTGGAACGAACTAGAATGGAGATTGTGAGCCAGTCCTTAATGTGTGTGTGGGGGGGGGGGGTTAGAAAAAAAAAAATTAGCAACTTTTTTTCAGTTCACATGAAACTAAACTTTTATTTATGATGACAATGTGAGTATCTGTGTTTCTCCTCACTGGTACCGCAACTCATCACTGTTACTGTTTACTGAAAGGAAAATATATAATAATTTTTCAGCACCACCCGCGGTTTAAATTAAATCATCTATTTTAATATGACTTATTTAACATTTCGTTGCCTATTACTCTAATTTTATTGCTGAAAAGAAGCTGGACCAACAACGTCTGACGGCTTCCCATCTTTTGAGAAATTCTCCTCAGTTCGCCTTTCGCATGGCCAGTCCTGACAGCCGTTGGTTGCTCATGCTTGATCTCAGCCACGTCTGAAGTCCCTACATTGCAGAGAACAACCTCACACAAGCACAGGTTGTGACAGGCGAAGTCAAAAATAGCTTGAGCATACACCTCATGTCTGTCTGCAGAAGAGTCTCACTGGCTGCCGTTGTAAGTGTCTGTCCGGGTGCCTGCATTTTCTTCCCAGGTTTCTTCTCCACCTGACTCGCTAGCCAGCCCAGATACTGAGCAAAACTCAGTGGTCTGAGTAGCTCGAAGTAGCACTTTCTACAAAAAAAGAAACTCTGCTTGTGACCACAGTTTTACCCAGAATGCTCTTATACATTATAAAAAGAGGGACTAACACTGTCTGTAAAGTTTATCATCAAATTATCATCAGTTACATTAGCTACACATAATTAACTCAATAACAGGATCAACAACACCGAAACATTATTAATTGGTAATAGCTGTTAAAATTCCATTAACACACCATATCCTGTTTTATTCACGCTATTTCTTAAGCATAGTGAATTTACCGAATTGACCCATCTGGCTTTCAACAATGCTAGTCATCTGCACTCAAATGTTTTGGTTTAACGGAATCAATAATACTCATTAAGACAATGAACTTAATTGTGGAGAGGTAAATATTTATCTTGACTGTAATTATTCCTACAGTCAAGACATGTGAGACAAAGGACTCTAAGGCAGTCAGTTGGCGAACAAAAAGGGGTTTTGCTTAAAGGAATAGGGGCAGGGATATGAGACCATGAGGGATCAAAAACAGAAAGCTAGCTTGGGGAAGGACATGGGCAGACAGGAGGAGCGACGTCAATGACCAGACTGGGATTGATGAGACAAATGAGTACTCGAACACAAAGACTAACAAGGGGCAACAAGCAACAGGTGTGGCTCATCATGGCCATGTTTGGGTGAAGACAGGAAAGCCATGCACTTGGACTTCCATGGCTGAGCAGTTGAATGCAAGCCTCACACCACCAAGTGCAATGCCAAACATCAGACTGACGTAATATGCACGCTGCCACTGGTGCACTGATGCAGTGGAAATGCGTTCTGTGGAGTGACGAATCACGCTTCTCTGTCTGGCGGTTTGATAGACAAGTCTGGGTTTGGCAGATGTCAGGAGAATGTTACCAGGCCTTCGCGTCCAACATCAGCGACCAACCTCACAAATGCTCTTCCGGTTGAATGTGTAAAAACCTCTACAGATACACTCCATAAACTTGTGGAAAGCCTTCCCAGAAGAGTGACAGCTGTTATAGCTGCAAAGGGGGACCAACTCCATACTGATGTCTACCCATTTAGAACGGGAAGGCTAAAAATTCCTGTAGCCACATGTCCAAATACTTTTGTCCATAATGCATATACAGTATAGGCTGAGCTAGTGGCCAATTGGATGATTCAACTGGAATATGGAAACAATGGAGACGAATACCCCTGATGCATATCACTGTTCATTCATGGTAGCTTTGCAATTGTCTCTCACGCTTCTCCTTTCCATATCTTCCCCGCCTTATTTGCTCATAGTTTACGCTCATTGATTTTGAGTCTCACGCCTTGCTGCTGGTGGGTGGCGCCACGTGAAAGCGAGGCCTTCGTTCCCCCATGCAGTGATTAACTGTCAGTGATCCTTGGGTATTTTTAGATGCCTCTGTAGCTGGGGGAGTGTAATGTCGCCTAGGGTTTCGAATGATTGCGCAGATCGGAAGATTAAAGCGCAGTGACTCGTCGTCGTCCATCCGTCGTCTGCTCATCCAGTTCAAGTTCATGGTGAACCAGGAGACCGAATCCAAAACTGTACAATATTAAACTTTTAACGGTCTTAACAACAAATCATTGGTCAAATAATTAGCAAGAACTGAAAAAATGCAAGACTTGTGGCACTGTTTCCTCGTCACTGCTCATTGCGACAGTGAACTGTAATGGGAAAATGCTGGAAACTGGGAAATTCACTTACAGTCCTCTTGTACGTAAAGATAAAATTATGCAAAGATGTAAATGATACAATTCAAACTAACACATGGGTTCAAATATATTGCACAATATCTTCTGGGTACTCGCTGTTGAGGCCAATAAAAGCTGAATGTTTTGCAATTTTTGGGTTTGGTTTATATTTTTGGAGAGTATATCAGGAAGCCCAGGGCAGGAAACAGGGGCACCCTGGACATAATGCCAGTCTGTCACACAACAATGCTCCTAACCACATGCCTTTCGACCTGAGACACAGAGCAAAAACTTGCAAACTCCAGACACAGAGAGGCAGCAGCAAAAACCAAATGTCCCACTGATACATTGCATTGGAGCAAGGGTCTGCTATAAATAAGTTATAGGTAAATATTAATGCCTCAGTACTAAGCACTAGGCCATCATAATGTCCTGACTCTTCATCAAGTTTAATTAATTTCTGCACGCTGGTGTTTTGTTCTGTGTGAGATACAAGCCTCTTATTTGAGAGAAAAAAAAACGAGAGTGATTGAGAAACACTTGGGATAATGAGATCGAAGAAGAGCAACAGGATAGTTTTGACTAATAAAGCAGGATGCTTCCTTCGGTGAGTGAGGATGAAGTCCGAATAAAAGTCGAATATATCAAAAATGCATTCATGTCTTCCTGTTTTGATATTTTCTGCCCACGGATGATTTGTTTTTCTTCCTTTTCTCTGTGGAAATAAGTTACCAGCTTAGACGTGGACATTGAAGGACTTTTCTCTTTGTAGGCTCAGAAGTTCTTTCTAAACACATGCACAAGTGGGTTCACCATTTCTGTTGCAATCACTCTCATCGTGTTCCTCGCAGGGGGCGTGTATGAAATCACGTAATTATATCCACAAGGACTCCATTACCATACGTGAGCTTTTGTACATCTGGGTATTGCCAGAACCTTCTATTTCCCTCAGGACTCACAGCAGCATCCCCATCTAAAATAGCATAATTGCCAATGATTCGTCTTATTATTCGGGCATCTTTTGGAGTTGATCACCCCCCCTAACATCACCCCTGCCTGAAAAGTGTCACACACATAAATCCATCACCCTCACCGCTATGAAAAGCAGGAGGGCTGACTCGCATGTGATGCGCATAATCAGGATCTGAGCACGCTCCCAGGCCGGAGGTCAGCGTGGCGCTTGGCACGGTGGGCACGTGGCGTTCCCGTAAACCTTCCGTTTGCGCTGTTTATTTCAGAAACTATAATAAAACCTTTCATCTGAAACACATCTGCAGTCGATGTGGCCCTTCTCCATCCAATTTAACTCACAGCTCCTGGAAATATTGCTTAATACGTCAACTTCAGTCAGAAGCCAGGCGATAGCCATCGGCGTAATTAATGGGCTAAATTGACCCGGTCGGCCTCATTAGCCATCAGCCGTGAAAACTTTCCAAGCTAATTGACTCTGTGGTTGCCTCCTTTTGAAATGCACCGGTATATTATGCAGCTGGTAACTGGAACACCATGTTGCGGCGAAGGATCATACATGTGTTGAAATCCGTATCGTGATACCGACTTTAACGGGCCGTTAAACTGAAAGAGATCTGCATCCGAAAGACCAGCGTCTGTTGGGATGGTGATCGGTGCCATGTGACATGGGAGCTGGACGATGGAACGGGGGGGGGGGGGGGGTTATCAAGCACATTCAGGCTAAACCCAGGTAGGCAAGGCAAGCAAAGCAAAGATCTAATGAAAACCTGACAGGAAGACTACGAGGAACCTCTCTCTAGCAAAAAGGCGGCTTTGTTTGCTTAACAATTAATACTCAACTATAGGTGCACAGTGGGACTTGCACCCTGATCTTGTCTCACTCCCGGAACTGCCCCCATATGTAAACACACAGTATCCAGTGAAAATCTAATCTAACCAATGAGGTGTGGCATCTGATCTATCTGTCCATTTGCCTATAAATATTTGAACCACAAGATATGTGTAGAAATGTGTTTCCCCACCTGATAACATTCCAACGTAACCTAGAACATCAGTCCATGTATGGCTTTGCTATTTCCCTCTGTACTGTGTGCTCCACATCACACTGTGGCTTGCGGCTGCTGTGTTTCTACCTCGATTAGGGATTAGTGGCTGAGTGAGTCCACATGTCACTGAAACGGTCCCCCTCAGCCTTTTGCAGGTTGTCCCAGAATTACCCGATAACCCCACCCCACCCGTAGCACTGATCGTTGGCGGGGGGTGGGCTTGTGCACTGGAAGGTATGGTTACACATTATATCACCATGGTGACAGCCAGCGGACTCAGCCACCATGGAAAGTATACCCGCTGGCCACAGCGTTTCATAAGAAGCACACCAATTAGTGAGGAAAAAAAAAATCACACAGGTTGTGTAACTATTATGAAATATAGGTCTTCTTAATGAAAATATAACTTTAGTGCCATATATATAGCTACCGTTTCAACTTTGCTTTACATTTTTGTTCTGTATTGCATAGAAAATAATAGACATGACATTTTATCCATCCTTGTATAACTTTACAAATCTCGTCTTTTCTGTCCCTGCTTTCCTCCATGAAACAGTGTTTCTTGACATTCTGCGCAGCAATGAAAGCCCGGCTGTAGATTGTTCTAAACATTTCATGGAGGACAGAGGAAGGGTACAAACTTGACCTGAATAAGAGTCACTGCTGTCATTATTTCTGCACGTGGAGTGTGGGAGACACAGTGGTACCTGGCATGTGACACAGTTTGAAGTACTGATTTTGTCCAAGCATTGCACTGGTCTGGTATCTCAAGTTCTTCTTGGAGCAGGTGCCACACTCTTCGCAATTCAGTGTCAATATCTCAGCACGGAAATGACAGGACTTGTGAGGCGGATAGTTCAGGCCCAGGAAGTCAAAATCCAGACCAAGACTTTGTTTCAACCAACCGGATGAGCCACAACTGAGTCACAATCACAGAGTACTCAACTGGTTGGTTGAAACAAAATCTTGGTCTGGATTTCTGTTTTCTGGGCCTGATCTATCCAGTTCTGCTGATTGCCTCCAGTATTTCCCTTCGCTCATAAAGAGATCAAGATTCAGCACCAGGCTATTTTTTGGGCTGTAGCTGCAGATTTAAAAGCCTTGATTCGAACAGAAGGTTGCCTTGATTCCATACATGAACAGGTTCCACAGATACAATAAAAAATGAACCTCATTAACATCCAAGGCTTATAATTATGCAACAACACAAATGTGTTTGCATAAACGCCCAACCTCAACGAACAGATGTGTGTTGGTATCATTTATCTGTCACCGAATTAAGTGTATATCTTTATGCATGTGTCGCTGTGCATTTTCTCGAGCTCAGTGGTTATGGTTAGATGGCAAATTAATCATCTCTCACTGCAAAAGCATCGTCCTTGCTGTGTAGATCTTGTTTTCTTAATTGCTTTTGACTCTTCGCATGGGCATCACGCTCGCCGTGTCCCGGAAAAGGATCAGGTGCACCTTTGCAGCTTGACTTGAATTGCACCGAAATGTTCCTGGAGGACTGATGTTAATTTACAGTGCCATCATCAGGCATTATCGCCTCGACGTGAAGCCCGGGGTGGAAAGGCTGGATCCCAGCTGCTTGAACTGACTCGCTCCCTCCCTCAGCTTCCTGTTGTACTTAACTCGAGTGTCTCGGATTTCTCGGTTCTGTCATCTCACGGTCTCCTGATACTCCCACGCTTGTTTCCGTGACTTCTCCTGCCACTAAAAGAGAAAGGGCCACATGTGTTCGAACGCCTCTATCTGCAAGAGAACATTCGCCGTTAAGGAGCCGGATTAACCTTGGTAGTGGATGGCTTATTCGAGCACCTGGACCCCTAATATTCCTGCCTTGCTGATTATTCAGCCCCCAAACAGGAAGTTAGTGGTACATTTCTTTATCTGTAACAAGCCAAGGAGCACCTTTGTGTGACTTTCCACGTGTTTCTGTTCAAGATCCTTGAAAAATAATGTCGCTCTTCTATGCTGCCTCTATTTTATTTAGTCTTGGGAGCCATTGTATGTAGTGAGGAAATGTTCTTTTTCACCAGATCAGCGTGCTTCCTGTGAGCTAGGTGCAGTATTAAAAATAGAATGGAGAGTCAGGAGGGAAGATCCTTCCTGGTGCAAGAATGGAATTATGTTTTCATCCAGGATTAGTATATAAACACACAGTAATACTGCTGCTTTTCTGCCGTCATGCAAGTGTGGAGTTCTCCTTTCACTTTTAATGAATGTTCAAAATGCTTGAGGGCCTTGAAAGGCTGAGTTTCGGAGCACATTCAGGTTTAACTCCATTTGCCAGGACAGAAAGAAAATGTGACAGATCATACGTCGCCTAGCTACAATTCCATAACTGTACCCCCAGATTCCCTGAGAACTATTATTACATTAAAAATTCTCATTTAACCAGCAGCAATGTTTAATTAAAGTAGCACCCAATTAAGGAGCACTAAGTGAAAGCTGATCCATGCCAGAGAACTTTCTCTGAAGTCTTCACATAGAATCACTGTCAGTGATTATCAATGGAAACAACTGGTAGAGGGATATGGAACAAGCTGAGCTACAAACCTTGGATTTACTAGATTCACTAAACAGATAAAACCATCATAAAACCACTCACCCATCCATCCACCTGTTTTCAATAAGCACTTAACACCATCTTCCCAGTAATCCCAGTAATCACTGGGCACAAGGTACCATGGATGGGATGCCTGTCCATCACTCAGTCACACAATCAACCATTAGGAGCAATTCAGTCTCACATCCTCCAAACCACATGTCAGATCACACGGACCGAGTGGCCCTCTCTCTCCCTGTTGCAATTTTCCTAACATCCTGTGTTTTCTTAGCCTTGTCGCAGTGCCGTACTCCCAAGCAGATAGCAACACCATAAGCAACTAAACATACCATGCAAATACATCAGTCACATCACAAAAGGAGGAAATAACAAGCATACAAAGACCTGTGCAAAAGTCAAAGGAAATCTTTAAGGCTAACTTGGCAGTAAGTTTATATTTGCTCAGAATGTATCATAAAAATATGCAAATTTACTGTAACACAATAAAAACTAACAAGAATTTCTTTTGTTCTCCAGAAAGATACAGTAAAACTTTACTTGAGGGGACACAAATAATGTAATATTATGCTATTACTTATGTATTAATGAACCACAAACTAAGTATTAGTTACAAACTGATGTCATGTTTGTTTGTCATTAATGAATTGTTACACATCTTTCATCCCAAGCAGTTACTATATTTGTTACTATATCTGTTAATTTTGCAAACCTTTGTGAACGACTGAAGGAATCACTGAAGGAATAAGTCATGAATAACACAAGCTGACGTCATGGGTGTTCATCCTTAATGAATCCTGACAAATCTTTCATCTTAAGCAGCGACAATATTTGTTCATGATTTGTTCATGATTTGTACATCAGTAGTAACCAAGTTACTATGAACTATTTGTCGCCTCAAGTAAAATGTTACCAAAGTTACTGATATCTTAATTAATGGATGGCTAGAAGAAAACTGCTTTAGTTGCCAAACCTCTCATCAGGGGCACCTCAGTCATTACTTGTGATTGTTTAATTTCACCACCAGCTCAATGAATTTGAGCTCAATATGGCATTGATCAGCCAAACATGGTCTGGTAGTGATAGAGTCAAAAACACATGGGCGTACTGAATGGTTGCTGCAAATACTGTGGGGACTTTAGGGGAAGTTTTAAAATGACTAAGTTGACACACTTTGACAGACACAATATCATAGTTTTACACCAATATGTACATCATTTGAACCTAATTTTCTGCCTAAGGCACACTACCGTACATCTGAGCTGAAACATGAAGCTGAAAAAAACTAACAGAATTTTAGAGTTTTAAAGACTTTAAAGTCTAGAATCTTAAAATTGTTTTCTCGTCAGAAAGAGTCTTTTAATTCCTCTAAGGCCTCAACTGGGAATGTTGTCCAAGCAAAAACTTGTCAGGAGTTCTACGGTTTGAGTCTATATTTACTCTTAAAGGAGAAATTCAAAGAATAACTCTGAGGTAACTAATATAGCAAACTAAGCTGGAGCTTCTGAAGTTTTCAGGAAACTAAATCTGGACGCTAACAGTTAGCCTAGCATGCTGCACTCAAGAGCCACTGTACCAGGTCATGTGACAGTTAATAAGGGAAATATAAATGTGTCTGTCAGTGTTCGGCCGACTATGATGCCACCACAGATTCCAATTGTTCTTCAGTCGAATGTGCATGTTGGAGACAGTCTTTTCCTGCTGTGGGATGGGGGGGATCCCTGCAATTACTACTTAGTACAAACATTGCATTTCCATTTTTCTGAGTCATGCTTTGAAATCTGAAGGCGCTCACAGGGTTTGAATAGAGAGTCAGACAGAACAATTACTCATTCTTATAAGGCCTGTCCTATTGTGCAACACAGGATTCGTCCACAGCAATGTTTCCTAACCCAGACCTCGGGGACCCTCAGCCAGTTCATGTTTTTCCACGTTTTAGTAAAAATGTAGACTGTCTGGCAGGGAACCAGGATGGAGCAAAAACCTGGATCGTCTGGGAGTCCCTGAGGACTGGGATGGGAAACACTAATCTACAGACTGATAAACAGATTAACAGCAGCACTGTACAGGTTTTTGACATCTACACCTTTACGTTTTCACTATATAGATTTAAAAATTTTCTTTGACAGCCAAAAGGACAGGCAGAGTTTAATGTTTACATCTGGGGGGGGGGGGGGGGGAGGGGGA
>JAODLC010000047.1:11543914-11554420 GCA_026781145.1 Hippopotamyrus pictus
TGGAGGCAGGGGGTGGGGGGGGGGGATCATTTAAAATAATTGCCCTGTTTACAGCAGAAGTCCATCCTGTGGTTTTCATCTCAGTTATAGACCTGTATAGATCTGTAATAAGCTTGGGGATCTCTGAGCACACTGGTAAAGAAGACCCCCGCCCCCCCCCCACAGCTACATTGTATGTCTAAGATTGTGATTTTTCAGCAGTCAGGAGGTTTTATTTATTATTCGTAAATCTTGGAACTGGAAATTCTTTGTAGGGGGACATAAGACTTCAAATTGATTTTTATGGAATTGTAAAAGAGACACTTAGCTTTTTAAGCACATTTCCATTCCAGAGCGACTTTTTGTACCAGCAGCGAAAGGTTAAGTTCTGCCTGACCATGCTGTAGTGGTCCTGGTTGTGTTTGTTTCGGGGGCGAGGGGGAGGGGGGGGGGGCGAACTTGTGTAGCAGTTACCTCCATGAATCTGAGTGTTGAACCTGAATTGCCGATGCCATCATCTCCCTTTCTGTTCCATGCTGCTATAGACAAGGCCACATATAAGACCTTAGTGTCACGTCTGAATCACGAAGCTAGACAGGGATATAGGCAACATTGCTGGGCTTTCTGCTTGGGGTGAAGGTTAGCAGGAACAGCCTTAGCACCAGTCACACTGTGCAATCAGACTCCATCACTGACCACAGTGTTCACGCATGGCTGCATTATTGCAAATCGCTTGTCTCCGAGTAGCCCGAAAACCTCGAGGGCAGCTGCAGAGGCTGAGGCCCTTTGATTGGTCAGTGGCATGTATGAAGTTTCTGGAACGTGTCTGCCACTGCAAACTTGCTAAGTTCAAAAATGTTTTGAGCTGCAGCAAATTGACCACAGGTGAACAAACACATTCTTCCCCGAAGGTTTATTCTCACAAGCTAGGGGATAAATACATTTTTTTTTATCTTTTCAACTTTGAAACTCTGAATTAAAAAATAATGTTTCTTCCGTGAATAAATATTTACTTGCCCTCAAACACTGAAAAAATAAATTTGCTTCTGTTTCCTCACAGTAGTATAGCAACATGACAATTGCATACGGCAATACTGTAAATCATATTTGGCCTCTTTAATATCACAGTTCATTATGGGTACTAAAAAAAAATCAAAATATCGAAAGTCCACAGGAAATGAAGAATGCCACATAATTTACTAACATGAAAAAGTTCTAAAGAATTGTAAAAGATTATTTTATTTTTTTATTTGTCATTGGTCCAGAGAAAACATACACTTTATATAAAAAACAAACATTTTATCATACATACAATCAATTAATATGTACATAATAATACTTTAGCGTATTTCCTTTTGCACAGCAAAGATAAAACATTTATTTTTGGAAAAAAACATTTACCATGCCACGATGTGTTTAACGACGCAAACACTCAAAGACAAAGTCCCACAACGGTACAGAAAGGGAAAACTCGCAACAGTGAGTGATGCAGACGTCAATTTCTCACGGGTAAAGGTTGCAAATTAAAATTACAGTTATAAATTAGGTTCTTCAAGGGAAACGGTTTAACCCAGCATATCTTTAAGCGCAACAGGTCAAGGTAAACGGCGTTAAATTCCACTTTTTGGGCCGCCACTTCTTCGTGGCAGTAGTAGATTTTGCCAAAAACTGTAGTGCCATTGTGTATTAAAAAAAATAATAATTTAAAAGTCATCGTAACATAAGTTATTGTCTTTAGAGTTCATGTTTTCAAGTGATTTTTGCGGAGGCACGTAAAGGACTTTAAGATGGACAGTACAGATATCAGCGTGAGAGGAAAGAAACGGTTTGCACGTAAATCGCGATGTGCGATTGCAGACCGAATGTTAAGCAGTCAGCCAATTTCCTGCAATTTTCCTTCAACGTGACCATTAGATAAAGGGATGGACTCCTGGCCGCCTTCTATGGACGACTCGCTGCCGGTGCTCTCCCCCGAGAGCAGCCGCGTAACCCGCAGGTCCGCTTTCAGCGTCCGCACATCGTTCCCGATGCACATCTCCCCGAGGTCGCTGATGATCTGCGACAGTTCTTGCTTCCCGTTGGTCAAGCAATCGCTGTCAAAAATGTCCTCGCATTCATAGTGCATGGCCTTCTCCTCTTCCTCTTCCCCAACTAAGTCCTCCGTGATGGAGCCAAGTTTTGGTGCGCTGCGACTGCGCTCCACAGGCGGCTTGTAATAACACTGGCCGTTGAGGAGCTTCCGAATAGGAACCAGAGGGATGGTCTGCTCACCGATTAGCTGCTGCTGCTGATGCCTGGCATCGTCCCTTCGTTTTAACCTTTTAAACTCGGCCAAAGCGTTCGACGACGTCTGGTAGAGAAGCAGTGCCATGGCTTTTGCTTTCTCCGGCTTAGACACAAGCACCGCATGACACCTGAGCATTACGGCTTTATGCTTCATCTCATGCCTGTAGATCCAAGCGAAGATCTTGGGGAACCTCGGGTCGGCGACACAGTAGGTTATCCGGTGCAGTAAATACAAATGTCCTGGTCTCCTCGCCTTGTCGTCGAGGTGCACCATCCGGATGCCCTGTGCGCTTATAGTCAGCCGCATCTTCGTGCCGTTCTTTCCCATTTCGCTTTTCTTCCAGATCTTGCTGACGGCTACATCCGTGCAGCCGTCTCCTTTCGACTGAATGGTAGTGGCATTGCCCAAGTAAAGGACCGTATAAGTGGGGTCCTCGTTGGTGATCTTGACCTTTTTTCTCCTGGATTTGAACATACTTCCTACCCGGTTCAGTGCGCTCTCCGGGCAGGACTTGGCGAAGGAGGTCAGCGCAGAGTAGTTCAAACTCACGGCATATCCCTTCTGTTTAGCCTGTTTGTCTTCCTCTATAAGCTCGAATTTGTTCTTCTTCCACGGCAGCATTATCTAGTGTTCTGTAAACTATTATGCAAAAACACAACTTTCAGAGGATTTTCGTGCAGTCCTCTTATTGTGTAATGCAAGAATATTATCTATAAAGTATCTAAAGTATTTCCGTGTGAACTCTTGTTCCCCATTTCTTCCTTCTGTCTTGCACACTTCTCTACTGACAGCTCACGTTTATTCCAGGCAAACCCTCCTCAGCTCAAGATATATGCTGGGCTGAACCATTTCATCCAGACTGTAGGGGGACACGGTAAACAGCAAGAGCGCTAACAGAAATCTAGTAAAGATTTTTTTTTCTCCAGAATTCACCGACTGTATTTGAATTTAATATTTATTTATTTTTTCTCTTAAACCATTTATATTTACACGATTTGTTGATCTGTTGATCGTAGTTTTTTCCGTGGTTTGGGTTTCCTTGTTTACAGCGGCATGTGTTTTTCCAAGCGAAATGCAGAAGGTGTAAAGGAAACCATTTTTATGAACTTCCCAATTATTCCCCAAAACCTGGAGTTTCAGTTATAATACAATAAAATGTAAATAAATTGATTTGAAATGCTTAATGAAAAAAGCGACCTTTAAAGTGATGGAGAATATTGTGGGTTTACAAGTGATACAAATATTACAACGGCTGCTACTCATGTAGACATGCGACGTGTTAGGAACGAGCGGCTTTTTGTACCAGCAGCAAAAGCTGTTTGATGTTGAAGACCTGTTCATTTTAGTTTTCAATTAGGCTGTATTGTCTTTTTGAAGAGTTTTTCCGCCATCTGTTGGTAAATAATGGGTACTGCATGAGCATTTGTATTTACAGTAGGACGCCTTTGTCCGTAGTGACGTACAAGCGAGGAAGACGTGGGGTCAGATGGCCTTGGCGAAGGGTCTGAAGCCAATCCTGCTAAGCACGGGATTCGAACATAGGATTTTCGAGGTTTTGGGGATGTGCCCTAATTAACTCAGATAGCTACACAGCGCCCTGCTTCATGTTCTAAAACTAATCTAAAAAGTAAAGATTTATTGACATAATAAAGACGTATTATTCCTTTTCTCCGGTTGTACTCTTTACTCATATGTGACTAATTTCACTCGAATTGCATTTTCTAGCTCGCTTGTTTGTCTTATGCCTGTTTAGACTTTTGAGTAAAGTTTGTTACACATGGATTTACTGCAAAACAGAACGGTCCTCTTTCTTGCGATAATTGAGAAATGTTCTGTAGAACGGTTTAAGGCCTTTCCAGCGCGTGAAATCTGTAGGTATATTATCATTGCTGTCGTTGTTAACATAAAATTCTCTGACAGAGCGAAAAAGTTCACATGTGGCCAACAAGTATTTACTATATCGGATTTATTTGATTTACGTATTTCATAGGCCTAAATAAATGCGACACACCTTTTAAATGCCCAAACTGAAAGGGGATAAGATCATCAGGTACTAAAATGTACAAAATCACTGAACGTTCCATTTATTTTAATCAGAAATATTTGTTTCTTCCTAGAAAGACGTACTTTGTGTTTCACACATGTTTTCCGTGATAGTTCAGTCCGTAAACAACTCTAACAGGATAATCGGGGGGAGTACGCCGCGCACATTCACACTGATAAGACGGTGACGTAAGGGAGCTGAAGACAGGCTGTGATCAGATCACGCACTGAGGGTTCATCTGCACAAAACACCAACAGAATAATGTTTTCACTCGTAGCAGTTAACAGAACATTAGTACATGCATTTATTGTGTTTGAACCATTCTATTAAGGAAATACTGGGTTTTATCTACTTTGAAAAATATAAAATGTCTTTATTAGCCAAGCTACAACAGCAACATTATTTTTTTTAAAATAAACAATTATAGAATTATATGAATAGTTAATCCAGAATCAATAAAGTCCGTCTTAATATTTATAATGTGACATGCTGAAGTTATCTGGGGCAGACTGACAACAAAAAGCAGTCAGGAAGTTCTGGTTGGCCAGTCCACCCCTGGGAGTTGCTTAGAAAAGAAAAAGAGGATTTCGATATTTTGAATCAGATTAATGAGCAAACGAGACAATGTAATATTGTTGCCTCACACCTTGGGGGACTCGGGGGTTTGAATCCCATCTCCACTCCATGTTTTGTGGGGGTAACATGGGTTTCATTGGACAGTCTGGCCAAATGTATTTTAGGCCAGTGTGTACTGTCCGGCAGGGACACAGTGGGAGCAAAAACACGGACCGACTGTGGATCCCCGAGGACCGGATTGGATAATACTGTTTTAGGCTAATAAGCATCTTTAAATTCCCCATAGTCCAAGGTTGTGCGTGTCTATGCTCTATGCTGTCCTGGAATTTCACCCAGGGTGAACTGCAGCCTCATGCCCTATGTCAGTGCCTCCCTCAGATGGTCCATGTTGTTGCTTCATCCCAGCTCACTGCCAAACAGTCCACATTTTTGCTCCCTTCCAGCTCCCAGAAAACATGGACTGTCTGCTGGACTCCAAGGACTAGATTGGGAAACACTGCTGTATGCTGCCTAGGATATAGCTGCCAATCCCAGAGACCCCGGCTAGGATACATGGTTAGTGATTGGATAGTTTAGCTTTTAAAAGCACAATAAATACCGAGGTTTCGTATCACATTTCTGTACTCTTCACTGCAAAAGGACAAGGAATGATCGACCTGTTACTTGTATGAATTGTCATTTATCGATAGCTCAACTTTCCATGGTAAACTCATCGTGTACAGCTCCGGAAAATTTTCGGAAAAGACCACACCATATGTTTTTAAAACTGCATTTCTATTTCTATGACAGCCATGCCATGTGCAGAATTTGTGAAATCTAAGGCCAACACATCTAATTCAACTTACTGAGGTACTGATTAGCTGATTAACGGAAACAAACTTCACCAAATAAAGACAGCTTTATGAATTACTGCTATATACTTTATCCTACTTTAATAGGACCAAATGGACATCATGAAAACATTACTAATAATACATTATGATACAACCACTAACCTTGCCTAAAATGAACATTTTTTAAGTTTTGACTAAAGAGAAGAAGACTGCTCCCCTGGTTGTTCTGGCAGAAGATATCCAAGATAGCAGTAAAGTAGAATAAGGTGAAGCAGGAAACGCAGGAACAATCAAAAACCAGTCAAGCAAAGGGCAGAAGTGAGTTTATAATGTAAGGGAGGACAACCAACTCATCCGGCAGTGACCCATGAATCGAAGGATGACATCAAGTGACCTTCAACGAGATTGGGAAACTGTAAGTGGAGCAAAGAGCACAGTGAGGATGATTTAAAATAGGCTCCGAGAAGCAAGACTGAAGTCCCACAAAGCGAGGTCGAAGCCCTTCATCAATGAGAAGCAGATAGGAGGCATGCTGGAGCTTGCAGAAGACCATTTTCTCTGATGAGTTTCAGCTCTGCCCAACACCTGACTTTTTGATGATTAGACAAAGACCTGGAGAAGCTACTGTATAAATGTATGGCACCTACTGTAAAATTTGGTGGAGTGTTGCTGATGATCTGGAAGAGCTTCAGCAAGGCTGGGATTGGGCAGGTTTGTCTATGTGAAGGGCATATGATTCAAGCAATATTTAAGGTTGTCTTACATCTGCTCAGACCATGTTCCTCAACAGGGTATTCCAGCAGGACAATGCTCCATGCCGAACATCCTGGTCAGAGGTGGATAGTTCAGGTCCAGAAAGGAAAAATCCAGACCAAGATTTTGCAAACTTGCATTTCGTTTCTATTTTTTTGTATGATAAGCTACGTTTGTTGTTATTCTCAGACAGTTCAGAATATAAAATATAAAAAATATAAAATATAAAAGTTCCCTACGTTTGATTAGTTAAAGGAAAGATGGGAATGTAAAACGAAAGCCAAAAACAAAGACAAAAACAATAAATTTGAGTAGTTACAATCAGTAATCGAGCACTTTGAGGTAAAGTTAAAACCATGGCTTATAGAAGACACTCTTCAAACTACTTAATAAAATCACTTAATTAAAGGCTTCGGAGTAGAAATAGCCCACTACTGTCCACTTCTTAATTAAGTGTGGAAAAAGCCTGCTTTGTCGCCATCAGTGGCAGGCTGACACAATTCAAGATGTAGGTTTAAATTTAACCACTAGGTGGAGATATTCCACAATGATGACAATTAGGTACAGATGCAGTGTCGATTTCCATATTTGTAGTATGAAAACTGTCATTGTAATCGTATATGCTAAATTTGTATTTAACGCTAATAAGGTATGCGCCGTGGGTGGTTGATTTACCGGATTTTGCTGCTTTGGGCAATAGCTGGACAAAAAAGTTACAGAGAATTATTAAAGGCATATATAAAATAAACTACATCCATAATCCATCAAGGTGTTGGATTGGTCAGGTCTACCTGACCACATTCTGTTTAATGACACTGAAAACAATATTCATGAGAGTGTCTGTTTTGTTACTCGTACTAGTAAATACCAGGATATCGAAAAATGAACATTTCTATGTGCACTAAACAAAGACGCCTTAAATGTGAATTTTGCATTTGCTTAAGAATTTGAAATAGCCTGGTTCCGTAGGTTTCATCCGAAAACCTAAGCAAACTGCAGTTTTCGCTATCCGTTTCGTGTCACTTATATCAAACTGCGTAATTCCATATGTGTATGAATCGTATGCACGAGGAGCTGTAGCAATTATGAAAAATATAAAATAACCACATGCATTGTAAATTGATTAATGTGTGGGTGTATCAAAGCATTAATACATACAGAGTAAGAATGGAGAGAGAACATTATAATGGAGTGTAAGCTAAAATCATATTTATGAGCAAAAAGACACATTATACATAACAAGTGCAATTTTTGCCTCTTGGGGTGCCTAAGTGACCTCACATCCTGTCTCTTACTTCCTCCAACTACGGTTGGCAAGCCAGTTTGAGGCAGTCTCCGGCTCGCAGCACACTTTCTTCACTCGCTGATTGACAGCGTTGCACACGCACCTTCGCTTTGTGTTGCGTGTCAGTGCATCGCTCACTCCACGAAATGCAACTGGTTTAAAAAAACACTTTTTTCTTTTCTTTTTTAAGCTTCTCGGGCACAGAATGCTTCGCAGGTGATATTTGACGTGTTCGGTGGTCCCGGGTGAGTTTTTCCCCCTAAGTTTATCCTCTGCCTAAGGACAATGCGCTTAGGGGGTGTAAGAGTCCGGTGGGCGCCGGCGTGCATGAGAATGTGTGCGCGCTTCTGTCACTGAGATAACGGGATCAGATGTTTCTATGTTCCTGCCGTGCTAGACAGTTCTGTAAAATTTAACCGAGAGTTTAGTTCAAAGTCTTGATTTCTTCTCAATCCCGGATATTTTTGTTTAGAAATGTAAATGTTATGATTTGTGTGAAAACCCGCAAACTTGTTCCAGGATGGAAACTTCGTAGCTGTTAGTGTTGGCAAGAATGTTTTGCACACCTGTGTTGAAAAGTTCCGATCAGTGATCGTCTTAAGAAAGGAGGACGAGACGTCGTAGACGTTTGAAAGTGCAATCGGGGTTTCGGCGTAAGAAATAACACGTATTTCTGACATTTTGGAATTCATTTCAAAACCACGTTTAAGATCACTTTTGCATATTTCTGTAATAGTCATATAAATATTTGCATTGCACCGTGAACGGCTGTTGATATTGCTCTTTAGTTATTGGTCTTAAATACTATAACAGAACATAGCTTAAAAATGTCAAAGCACTCGCTTATACTTACTGCAAATTTATTGCATGCAGCATTTCAGCAAACACCAGTGTTTTAAGTGTTGCTTCACGTTAAGGTACAGAGAGTTTAAATCGGACTTGACTTGACTTGCTCTGGATTTACTTCATTCCTGTCACCTACGTTCCCAACCTGATGCAATGCAAGTTTTTGTGCAAACATACTGACGGGTATCTACGTTGTACTAATGACAGGGCTGAATGAAAAAGCACTGTAGAGTATTACTGAAATGTAATATTATTATAAATCAATCTATCGACTCCATATCCAGTACAGTGTTGCATGGGAAGCTGGAGAATAGGGAAGAAGACAGGGGACCCCCTAGATGGGATGCCAGCACATCACAGGGCACACACCACTGGAAGTTCATAGATGCTGGTTACTCGTGCATTTGGGCTGCAGGTGGAAACTAGAGTATCTGAAGTATTTGGAAGAAGCCAACTCAAACAGGGTATATGCAAACACACAGACACACACACACACACACACATGCATTGTGCACAACTGAGGCAGAATCGAATCCTCGTCACTTATTATTATTATTATTATTATTATTATTATTATTATTATTATTATTATTATTGTGTACTAAGGGTGCACAATTGGCCTGTCTAACATTCTGAAGGTTTTAGCGTTAAGGGAAAGTAAGCTACTTTTAAAGGGTACAGTTAAATTACGAATTATTATTATGGGGTGTCAAGTAGCGTGAACTCATGGCTCATAAATCCAAACTGCCGGTCCAAACTATACATATGTACAGTTTTTAATGTACTTATAAAACAAACTTTTGAAGACCTGAATTGTGTGAAGCTGAAATAGTTATGATTCAGGTATTGTTCGTGCCTAGTTTGCACCGTATAAAAAACTGGATAAAACTCTTATGACACCAACGAAAATGATGCTTAAAGGTATTTATGTGAGTGTTTTATCTATGGCTTTGCTCAGAAAACCCCTAATATTTAAATATATGTAAATAAGCAGTATTATAACAGAAAGTAACAAGAATTTCTTCTGTTCTCCAAAAAGTTACTGATACCTTGTTTGCTGGCCACTGCTTTGGTTCCGGAACCACCCCAGCCGTGCAATGTACAGTATATTTGTTAAATTTCACCATGTATTAGGATGAATTCACGGACGATTACGTCGCCCACGTGACACGGAATTAATCCTTTTATATTCTGGGAAGTTGTAATTGTGGATCAATTCTGATCGTGTGTGGACTGATCGTCCTGAAATTCAGATTAATCGTCCATGATTCACCTCGAATGTTACTAAACTGCACGAACATGTTGCTTATCGATCCCCTGTAAAAAACCCCTATTTTGCCATAAGTAACTTAGGCTCATAAAAAGAAGCCAGTATGCTAATCTGGGCCGTTAGATCGGCAAGCAGAACGCTTATGTTGGTTTCGGGAGATAGGGGGGTCGGTATGCAACACGTACCCTATATTGTCTTTAGGGGGGAGGCATGACGCAATTAAGGACATTTGGCGCAAAGACGCCTATCTTCTCGCAAGCAGAATCACTCGGACAAACGGGGGAATTGGAGCACCCTATTTTGCCTGGGGGGAAAGGGGTGAGCCTGGCCAGCTTACCCCCTGCCCACACGCAACACTTAATTTAGTATAAAGGAAGGAGGGGATCCCAGTACTGACCGGAGCTCAGCCGTGGGATAACGCAGGCATCAACAGGTGTTCTGACAAAATATTATACCTATCGAGACATGCTATCGAGCGTTTCTGCGCATGTGCAGTTCCACCGTCTTGGTCCGTGTGTGAAGGTGGGTGATGAGGGCACGTCCGAGTGTAAATAGTTTTGCAACTGCTTATGCTTTCCATTAATTCTTGCGAGTATTGATCACTGCTTGTGATAATATTTCGTAACGTCTTTT
>JAODLC010000047.1:11561120-11577217 GCA_026781145.1 Hippopotamyrus pictus
CACAAAGCAGGGAACAACCCAGGATGGGGTACCAACCCATCACAGGGCACAAAGCAGGGAACAACCCAGGATGGGGTACCAACCCATCACAGGGCACACTCACACCATTCACACCTACGGCCAATTAGATAATACAAATCAGCCTTAGTGTGTTTTTGGGCTGTGGTGGGGGGAGCCTAAGTATCCAGAGGGCGTCCCACGACGACATAAGGAGAACATGCAAACTCCACACACATGCAATCCCAGCAGAGATGCAAACCCGGGTGTCAGAGACGTGAGGCGACAGTGTTAACCACTGTACCAACGTGCCGCCCCTCATGGGGGGGGACTTCCGACAGTGCAGCCCCCGCAGTTTCAGTTTTTGTATTAAACTAATTTATAGCTCTCGTTATTCGATTTTATTGTTTAGTTGCCCAAGAATGTGTCTGAAAAACATCAGCGTGTGTAAGTTTGAACCAGTAGTAGTCATGTTTTTGTCCAAAGCAAAGTACATTTTATTGAGGGGGCAGGGTCAATTAGGCATTAAGGACCACGGTGGTGAGGCCACCCCTCTGACCGTGGGATTCAAACCAGCCACCTTCTGATCATAAGCATGCCAGCCAACCCGCTGAGCCACATTCTGCACTGGGTGGGTGATGTCTTTGAAGCCTCTAAGGATGACATTTTGAGAGCAGGAGTTTCAGGTTTGCCTCCTCCGTGAGGCCCTTCATGGGGGATCTGTCACCTGACTGGTTATGCTTCCCTTCCGGGCGTTCCCCTGCCCCATCCCTCCAGGGCTGGGTGTTTTGTTCCCGCCCCCAGTTTTGTGTGTAGAGTTTGCATGTTTGCTCCTGTATGGACATAACAGACAAGCCAGATTTAAGATGATGGCTGCCTGGTTGCTGAGGGACTCTGCATCGCGAAGCAGCCAAAGAAACATTTGGCCAGCTTGTAACATTTCATGTGATACAGCTTAATAAAAGTAGATCTTTAACCGTGCATGATGACCTTTATTTAACTCCATTATATAATATGTTATGCTCCTAGATCTATGGGGGTAGATACGACACGGCATCCTGTAAAAGGTACTCCTGGCCTTGTGAACTGTGATTTCTGATATGGGGCTTCAAGCTTAAGCGGTTAGGGGTATGTATAGATGTATAAGGACGTCGTAAGATGAAGTGTGACTCTGAGACCGGAAAACAGCAACAAAAATGTGTGTGGCTGATCTGGTATTTTTATATCTACGTTCATTTATTTGCCTGATGCCTCTATAAGAAAAGTCAGTGGAGATGAGATTAATATTAAACTGCGTTGTCTCAGGCGCGTGTTCAGCAGAAGGGGTGCGCCCCACCCCCATGTGCCATTGCCACATTTATCGATGGTTCCCACCAGGATCTGACCGTTCCTTTCCGAGCAGTGGGGGCCGTTGGAGTCCTGGGGTTTTCTGCTCCTACCCCTCAGGGTTGGCTGCTATTCTGCATGTGATTACAGGAAAAAGGAAACATTCTTTTCGACCTGGCAGGGTGGACGGAATGGGACTGGGAGGGTAATTGGGATGAACATAATTATGTCAAGTTGAAACCCCCCCCCCCCCCACCGCGCCTCACCTCACCTCTGTCCCGGCATTGATAATTGGACCCCTGTGGGTTTCTCTCCTGGAAGTTGGGGGCCTTGCGCGGAATGCGATCCAGTTGAAGCACGACCCGTCGACGACTGCTTAAGCGTTCTCCTAATTGGCGTGCGCCGACGGCTGGCGGGCAGGGATGGGCTCTTCCTGCGTCATCCCCCCCCCACACGAGAATTTCCTGAGGCGCGGGAGAGGCGTTTCCGTGTGGCGATCGGCCCCGCCAACCTGTTCCGTCACGCGCACTGCCAGGTCCGCTGAGGACTGTCAAATATTTTGTGCTTGGAGCTTGGTTGGAAAATAGATTAATGACCTCCCACCGTGTTTAATATATATCGCGGCGGTTTAATATCTTCGGCATTTCTCGGGTCGGATGAATAATGACATGCTTTGCCCCGGAAATCCTCTAAAATGGCTTCCACTCAATACCTGCTGTGTTTATTTATGTTTTATGATCTGTATATAATCAGAGAGGATGCCTTTCCTCATAAATACTGCAGTGTCTGCTTTTGCTCTGTCATAACAGACATAGTGAACTTATCTGGTCTCACTCAGAGTGTAATGATGGATGCCCTGCTATGCCACCCAAACAATCGCCTTTTTTTCAAAGCTTTTTAAAAAGGAATAGAAATGTTTCTGTGCACTTGGCTGCAGCGTCTTGAAGATACCGCTTCAACATACTTCATAACTCGCATCCATTCTTGGGTTCATGACAAATCCTAGATGTTCATGCGGTAACTGACGTGGAATTCTGCTCAGTAAATTTCTAGAAGTAGAAGATCATCTTTTATGTAACAGCCCCATTTCACCAGAGGGATGGAGAATGTCTGATTTTTCTTGAAGACTGTGTCGTTCCTGGACCCAGACTGTGTTCCTGTTTGAATACGTTTGAGACGATCAGATATTAAGGAGTAGTGTTACTGGATACCGTGGTACCCCACTTTTCAAAGCTGTTCGTTATTACCTTTCTTTAGTATTAATACTAATTGCACTACTACAGACATCACTAACGTTACTGTATATTCGCAAGCAAATTCAACTATGTTATGCTACGCTAACATCATCAAACTAGTATCTGTGCCTACAGGCTATAATGCTACACTGTGTTTCAAGCAACTAGATAATCAAGTATAATCTGCTTTTTTAATGTGTATATTGGGCAAATGAATGAACGTAGTAGAAACTGCTGTTATCTTTATGGGTGAGCAACTCTCCTTTGTTACGGTAATGAGTTTGATTGCGGCAATATGTTTTACAGTTCTGCATGTTCGTCTGTTTTTTTTTCCTCATTTGTCAGCACAACACCCTTTCAACATCCATATAACCAATCACATCCATACTGACCCCCCCGTCCCCTGTAACCCCCAGTACTCTCTTATCTGTTACAGCTGGCTCTTATTATTTTCTGCTTGTTTAACCTTTCAATCTTGTGATTACTTTTTTGTGATTTCTATGCTTAGTCCTTAACGTTGCTTAATCACTAGAAGAGTTTGATCTTAACTGTTTTAATTTCAGTGATATGACTCGGTGACATAAGTGCAAAATTTACCATGAACAATACTTTACATTTTTTTTTTCTGTATTGGTATCGTTGCAGTACCAGTACTATGCTACTTAAAGGGGTATCAGTATCAAGGCAATCATTTTGGTTATGCGACAGCTCTATTCAGGACCATCTCCTATGAATTCCTTTTCTTCTGCCCAGGACTGCACCGTGTCATCAGGAAGGCCCACTATGATGGAGGAGGACCACAAGATCATCAACCAAGGCCAAGAGGATGAGATGGTGAGTCTGACATCTCTCAGCTGCTCAGTGCACCCCAATAGACCAGTGTTTCCCAGTCCGGTCCTCGGGGACCCACAGTCGGCCCACGTTTTTGCTCCCTCCGATCTCCCTGCCAGACGGTCCACATTTTTGCTCCCTCAGCAAAAACATGGACTGTCTGTGGGCTCCCGAGGACCAGATTGGGAAACAATACTATAACCGATTTGAAATATGTATTTAAGGAGCTACATGAAAAGATGAGTTTGCCTTTGGACAAAATTGCGAGCTGAAGAATGAGTCGATAATTGGGTTGAATTTGAGCTGAAGTGATTCTTCATGGGCCTTTTGCGCGAGCATTTTGGAATGCTGCTTTTCCCATCTTGCTCTCCTTTGAGACACACACATATACACATAGGGGTTGAATACAGGGTCAGGCTATTTATCCAGCCTTGCTCAAGGGCCTTAGGTAAATATGACCATTCTACTGAGGGTAGAACTCGACCTTGTGACCTCTTGATGACACACATACACAGAGGCTTGCTGAGCCACACACGGTGTGCCTGACCCCGTCTGAACACTGACTTACTGACGACACAGCGGTAAAGTTCTTATTGAACTAGAACTCTTGTTGTGAGGTAAAAATTTAGGGTTATTATAAAATGGGTGGGTATTGCAATCCAGTTCATTAATTCCGTCTTGCAGAGATAAGGCCCTCGTCCCAAGGGCAAACGGGATGGTATGTCAGTCTATCAAGGGGCACATAGCCAATCATACACGGCAAGCAATTTTCAGACCCTGGTTAGCTTTATCTGCATGTCTTTAGACTGGGGGAGGAACGCCACAGAGAGAACAAGCAAACTCCACACACAGAGCAGGGGGCCAGTATCTCGAGGTGGGGGTTTCTTGCTTAACTGGATAACACGTCGGGTTTAAGGTGGTCGGGGCTAAACGTAAGTGAAGTCAAATGTGGGATTTGAATCTCCAGACCTGGGGGTGCAAAATAACGATGAAAAAGTGCTACCCATTGAGTCATTGCAAAAGTTAAGCAAAAATTAGGTTCTCAGTTTATGGGTATGCGGCTGTATAAAATATATATTTTTTTCAAACTCCTGCTTCTCTCCTGCTTCCATGCTTCTCATTGATGAAGGGCTTCTTCTTGTATTATGGGTCTTCAGTCCTGCTTCTAGGAGCCTGTTATGAACTGTCCCAGCAGTGCACTTCACACCTGCGCTTAATGTTTCACATTATTTTTGAAGGTCACTTGAGGTCATCCTCAGATTTATGATGCACTGCCTGATAACTTGACAGTCATCTCTGGCATTAGAAAGTTGCTTCTGCTCTCTACCAGGCTGGTTTATGGTCGTTCTCTTGCTTCACCTTGTTCTTGTGCCATACTGTCTTTAAAACTTTAAGCCAGGAAGCAGCCTCCCTCACAGCGTAGCCTTCAGCCAGACGGGTCGGGGTTAAACCAGGATTTAAAAATGCAGAGTGGTCTCTTAATTTTTTTCCAGAGCTGTATAATTATAGCTACATGCACAACCTTTTCATTCATAAAATCCAACATTTCGGAGAGTCCCTGAGACTCACACATTGTGCGGTGTCTCCCCGATGCCCCCAGGAGATCTCAGGCTACCGCATGTGCCGCTGGAAGCTGTTCTTGGTGGGCCTGGGTGCCGTCTGCACGGGCGGCTTCCTCCTGCTTCCGCTCTACTGGATGCCTCATTGGCTCCTCCGGGCCACATGCTCTCGGGCCACCATTGGGGACGCTAATATGGTGCTGCTCAGGACCACGGTATGTGTGACTTCTGTAGACACGGAGCGTACCACTCAGTGTGGCGGGGGGAGCATGCGACATGAACTAGTTCTGCACAGAAGGTGGCGCAGTGGTTAAGGATCTGAAATTGACCTATTTAATTCCATAAAATGATCGTTCGAGTAACTGAAGTATGAAATTGTTTGTTTGATTACATGATATGTTGTTGAAGCTTCTGAGTTAAATCCCATGAACCGGTCTGTCCCAGGACGAGTTTAAGAGATGGTTCCGAGCTCGGGTTCAGTGGATGCTGGCTCCGGGGAAGAAGCCTTTCAACAAGCTTGACTCTCAGACAGCTGTCACAAATGGCCATTCCAAGCACGACCCCATTGGGATGCAACCCAGTCAGCATCTGGTAGAGGTAGAAAATGTCCCAACGTCAAAAGTGGGGGCCACATTGCCAGTCGTCCAGCCCCCTGTCCGGCTGACTCGACCCCCATTTTAGCACTGATGGTGACCATCTCACTCCCACCATACAGCAGAATGCACTACATCTCCATGTGAGCATTTGTTATTTACTGAAATTGTCTTTTTATGTCTTTTCCTCTCAGATACGCTACTTCACACTGCACAGCACAACGTATTTCTGGAATGATATGATCCAGAATTTTGAAGTGTTAAAGTAAGATTTAAGATGACTTACCTTCTGTGTCTATTTGTGTGTTTGTGTATATAATATACATATGTGTGCATTTGTATAATATACATATATGTGTGTGTGTGTGTATTTATACAGTGTGTGGGTGGGTGTGTATTTATATAATTATTCATGTGATTTTTGAAATTACAATTTTTACGTCCAATTATAATTCATTCTTTTGGACCCCTGATTTCTCGCCCCAAATGTTTGGTCTTTCTTTAACCGCTGCTAATCATGATCTACACATACAGTTAGGGTTGCCGGTGTCTGGTAAGAAAGCGGCACACAGTGAGGCCGTAATGATGGCGTGTGCGTGTGAGCGTTCTCCACCCTCTGCTCTTCCTTGTGTGTGCGTGTTACAGAGGCCTGGAGGACCTGCATGTGACCTGCTCGGCTATGCACTCTGAGCACAGTGCGGGGCTCACCAAATACCTGCAGGACTACAGGTCTGTGGGTGGCCTACAGCTTTGCAAGTTCCCTTGGTGTTATGTCACTGCTGAACTGACGTTACACTCTTATTATTCCATCCATCCATCCATCCATCCATCCATCCATCATCAATATTATTATAATAATAATTATTATTATCATTATTATTGTAATTGTCATCATCATTACTATTATTATTATTGCTATTAAGAACAGAACAACAACAGTAATAATGATAATTTATAATCTATCCATCCATAACTGCTTTTTCAGTACAGGATCTTGTCACATTACACATTATTATTATTATTATTATTATTATTATTATTATTATCATTATTATTATCATCTTCTAACATCATGCCCACTCATTGCTGGGCACAAACATACACATACTGTGGTTTCCTCCAAGGAAATGAAAGACATTTAGTTGGGCAATTTGTCATCTTTAAATTGCCCAATTGTGCATATGAGCCCTTGTCTGTCACGGGCCCCCAGGGGACCTCAGACAGGGGGCAGCTTTGCTCTCATGTAGTTGGTTGTGCCAGATGGATGGATGGACACATTTAAATGCTTACGGTTATTAGCATATTAAGCTACAATGTCAGCCTCAGGTACACTTAGCGCTGTTGGATGAGTGAATTCAAATTAAATGTGCGTACAGTAACATTTATTGTGTGTGTGTGTTTGGACAGGAGGTTGTTTTTTGGGGTGAATGAAATTGATGTGAAAGTACCCTCAGTTTTTAAACTTCTCATTAAAGAGGTAGGTAACATTATGATGGCGAAGATGAGAATGTTGATTAACGAACTTTCTGTTCTTCTTCTGGAAATAAACTATAAGGAAGTAAAGTCATACACATGTACCAGTATGTTGCAATATCAGAGATTTCCAGTTTAATAATTAACGATTAATGATCCCAACATGAATGTGATATGAAAATATATTCTTACAAACATTTTGGCTAAAAGTGTAAAGTATGTTGCCTGTTTGCCTCATTAACCGTCCTTGTCGCTCTCAGGTGCTGAATCCGTTCTACATATTCCAGTTCTTCAGTGTGATCCTTTGGGGCTTTGAGGAATATTACTACTATGCGGCAGCCATAGTTTTTATGTCTCTTGTTTCAATAGCTACCTCCCTCTACACTATCAAAAAGGTTAGCATTAGCAAATGCATCAAGTCAGCAGTGTTTTCGGAAGGGGATGGGGCTGTTTTGCAGTTGTTTAACTAGGTGTCGTGAGTTCTACCTGTTACAAACAGGACTATAATAGATCTATGGCTGTTCGGCAGCGGTCGATATCTTTCATCTGAAACACTGCATTGTGTTATTTCAGCAATATATTATGCTGCACGACATGGTTGCCTCTCACAGTGTGGTCCGAGTCTCTGTGGTCAGAGCCAATAATGGTGAGTGTGAAATCCACCTCTCACATTAAATATTTATAAGACACCAAAAACATATCAGGAACTGTAGGCGGTTACAAGAACTTCTCATTAATGTTCAGTAGAGAAGTCTGAAGACTGTTTAAGCATTCTGATTTGGGTACAGCTCACCCATGAAAGTAAAACTCATGATGTTGTTGAATTTAGTTTGTGAGAGTTGAATATTGAACCATGTGCAGTACGGTGCAAAAGCCTCTCGCAGTCAAAGGAAACGATTTTTAAATGTAAACGATTACGTCTGTCGAAATATGTCAGCTATTTCAAAACCTATGTATTTTTTGACTGAACCGCTGTCCCTTATTTAGCTACTCAATACCTCATTGAGTTCGCTAATTAAATTGGAGTTGGAGTTGGAGGTGAAATTTAACGAATGCATGAAATGGCTGAGGTGCCTGTGAGGAGAGGTTTGCCGACCAACGCAGTGTTCTTCTAGCTGTCCAACAAGATACCAGTTACTTTATGGAGAACAGGAGAAATTCTTGTTAGTTTTTATTGTGACAGCCTTAATTTGCATATGTTCTAATGATAAATTGTCTTTTTAGCTGAGAAAATATGGACGTACTACCCTGATAAATAGCTTTAAGCATTTTCTTTGAAAGCCCCAGACATTTGCACAATACTGTATTTGTGAAGACGATGATCTTCAGTCCTTGTTGGAGTTTATGGAGCACCATCTAGGGTGTTCTGTGTCCACAGAGATTGAGGAGATGATGTCCACGGATCTTGTGCCTGGGGATGTGATGATCATCCCTAACAATGGGACAATCATGCCGTGTGATGCTGTGCTGGTCAGTGGAACCTGCATTGTCAACGAGAGCATGCTCACAGGTGACTGGGACAGCAACGACCTCACGCAAACTCATCGCATTAATTTTTATTTTTTTTTTCCGAGACTAAATATGTCTTGTAGTGATGACTCATGTTCGAAAATAATTTTCTCTGGTTCCGTGGTTTAGAATATTTCCGTAAATTTCAGATAAACGACAAGGTCCATTGTTCTAACGTTCCTGAAATGTATTGAAATGTTTCGTTCTCGTAACCAGAAAAGGAAAATCCCGTATGTCCCAGGACTGCTCCAGATTACCCACTCAATGATTGGTTCAGGTTGTCGAGAAGTGAAATAGAACATGCTGCTATACACAAAATAGAGAACAAGAGAAAGCTAGAACATATCAGTATGGATACTTGCAGTCACCTCTCCTTCCTTCTTTGGCTCTGTTCCCAATCACTTTCTGTTCTCAACCAATAAGAGATACTAAAGGTCATGTTGTATGTTCTAAGTGTCCTTCCTGTTTCTGGTGCTAGGTGAGAGTGTTCCCGTTACCAAGACCAATTTGCCGAACCCTGGGCAGGGCCTGATGGGGCTGGAGGTGGACGCTGTTTATAGCACAGAAGAGCATAAGAGGCACACATTGTTCTGTGGCACTTTGGTCATTCAGACTCGATTCTACTCTGGAGAGCTGGTCAAGGCTGTGGTGGTCAGGACTGGTTAGTGTTCCTTGATGATGATGATGATGATGATGAAGTTGTATATGCGGATAATGTTGTTGGTGATGATGATGATGGTTTATGTGCTGTTGATGGTGGTGGTGGTGATGAAGGTGGTGATTATGATGCTAATGGAGTATGTTTTGATCTTGATGGTGGTGATGGTGCGATTAAGATGATCACGATTAAGATGGTGTTGGTGATGACGATGGTGTGTATGTGGATGATGTTGAAGGTGATGATGATGAAGGTGTTTGTGCTGTTGACGTTGGTGATGATGTTATAAAGATTATGATGATGAATAAGTGCTGATCTTAAGGTGGTGACGGTGTGAGGAAGATGAACACGATGAAGGTATTGATGATGGTGATGCTTCGTGTTTTTCTACTAGGCTTCAGTACTGCTAAGGGCCAGCTTGTCCGCTCCATTCTGTACCCCAAGCCCACTGATTTCAAGCTGTACCATGATGCCTACCTCTTCTTGCTGTGCCTGGTGGGCGTGGCTGCGATCGGCTTCATCTACACCATCGTTCTCAGCATCCTGAACAAGGTATCCTGTATTATTATTGGGGAATTTGGAGAATAAGATGTCAACCTTCACCATCGATGGGACGTCACTCAAACACAGCCCAAACTCCCCAGGTGCCAGCTAAAACCATCATCACTGAATCGCTGGACATAATCACCATCACGGTACCCCCTGCGCTGCCAGCTGCCATGACGGCAGGCATTGTGTATGCCCAGCGGCGTCTGAAACATATTGGCATCTTCTGCATCAGTCCCCAGAGGATCAACATCTGTGGGCAGCTGAACCTGGTTTGCTTTGACAAGGTAAGGCCAGGAAGGCCGCCTGTCCACTAACTAAACCCAAATGAAACCCACCTGTCATCATAATCTCTGTGGAGGAAACTCATTCTGCTTTATCTAATTGTATAAAATCACTAAGCTGTAGCAGTAGAAGATTATCGTGATCTGATTAAGATATGGTGCTCTGACTGATGTGTTCGGTTCTGATGTCATTTTCTGGCAAGAATTCTTGATTTCTGAAACCCAGTAAGCAGCAGTCAAGAGATTATAGCAGAGCTCAAGTGGATTGGCTGGGCTGTAAAAGCCAGTGGCCTCAGGGTAACATGGGCTTGGTTGGGTTTGGTCACAGACAGGTACACTTACAGAAGATGGCCTGGACTTGTGGGGGATCCAGCGGGCTGAGTCAGGCAGGTAAGACCACGAATTCTGTCGAAGTACAACCTTCCTGGTTTCTCTTTAGCTCTCTTGTTTGTCTGTTAATTTTGCTACTTATCAAACATTTTCCATTCAAAGCCACTTGCTTATAGTTAACAATGTAGGTACCAATTCTTTTTACTGATGCTCTTCACGTTAACTTTCCTGCGCAGCGGAACAGCATAATTCTCGTATATGGCGACATGAGACAATGAGCTTATGTCACCCCAAGTCCTTGAGTGCTTACCGTCCTTATTGGTCCCTGCAGTTTCTGCCTGTCAGAGGTCAATGTCTGCCAGGAGACCCTAGTGACATCCCCCTTTGTGGTTTGCATGGCCACCTGTCACTCTCTGACTAACATCAATGGACAACTCTCAGGAGACCCCCTGGATCTCAAGATGTTTGAGGCCACAGGCTGGGTAGGCCCATGTTCTGCTTCCTCTATGAAGCAATGACATGAATTCTGGTTAGGTTGTCAATGTCCTGTACAAATGCCAGAGGTGGATAGCTCAGGTCCAGAAAGTAAAAAGCCAGACCAAGATTTTGATTCAACCAACCAGCTGAGTACTCTGTGAGTGTGACTCGTTATACGCAAGTAGTCGGTTGAAACAAAATCTTGGTCTGGATTTCACTTTCTGGACCTGAACTGCCAAATACTATATATGGTACTATCTATAAATAAGCATGACCACTGGCTAATTTTATTCCATTATTGCTTCCTTTTTCCGGAGAAAGTAAAGATGGAATTTTGAGGTTTTGTTTTTGTAGGAAATTCCTATGCGGAATGTATTATAGCCTCTCTGCCCAGCACTGTAACACTTGTACAGGAAGAGCTGGGCGCAGTGGAAAGTTAGAAGAGGGGGATCTTCTAGTCTACCTAAAAGCTTTTCTCTGTGGCTCTCAGCTCCTTCAGGAAGCCACAGAGGAAGAGACGTCTCTCCACAACCAAATCACACCCACGGTGGTTCGGCCGCCCAGGCAGGTGCTTCCCCAGCCAGCTACACCCCGGGAGCATGAAATGGTAACGCCTGGAAAGTCTTCCACCTTCTGTGTAACTGATCGCTGTCCCTGCGTTCCCAAATTCCCCTCCCGCCACATGCAATGGGCTGGTCCACTAGAATTCACATCTACTATGTGTCATGTTACATAGTTACTGTAGTGGAATGCTGTATGTTACTCAGTAGTCTGAAGAGTGTTAACTTTAACCAGACCATGTAGATAAGTAAACAAGGGCCGATCTAATCTATATTATCTAAAAGCATAGCAACGTATGGGTTTGAAGACACTTATGTAGGCGAGCTCTTTAGCAAGGGATCATTTTTTGCTCATCTGAATTGGTATCATGGTCTTTTGAAAATGGGTGATGTTGGTGTAAAACTACGATTTTATGTCTGTCAAAGTGTGTCAGCTTAGTCATTTCAAAACCTCTAACCAAAATCACCCCAGTATGTTTTGTGTCGACCATCCAATACACCATGTATTTCCATTTTTTGCTCAATTGCTAAGTCATTTTCTGTGGCTACTCAATACCGCATTGCGTTATTTAACAAATTAAGTTAAATAATTAATTGAGCTGATGGGGGAAATTTAGCAAATACATGGAATGAGAACCAAAATCCAGCCATCCAGCGAGATCTCAGTAATTTTTTGGAGAACAGAAGAAATTCTTGTTTGTTTGTTTGTTTTTTTCTTTTGTGTTACTGTTAATATGCATATATTATAATGTTAAATTGTGCCCTTTTCTGGGAAAATATACATTTACTACACAGATAAATAGCTTTAAACATTTTGCTTGACTGCCTAAGACCTTTGCACAGTGCCGTATGTTTCATGTGTGGATTTCCAGTATGGTTGTCTTGACATACTTTCGCTTGTCTGTTTGGGCTCTTCTGTTTTTCAGGAGCTGAATGAGCTGTCTGTGAGTATGCCCACTGAGATTGCATCATTCTTGCATTATTTTCTGTTTGCATGAGCACTGACACTGTTGCCCAACGCTTCGCCAGCTGTCCTACGAGATCGGAATCTTGCGCCAGTTCCCTTTCTCGTCAGCGCTGCAGCGGATGAGCGTGGTGGCCCGGCGACTGGGCGAGAAGCATATGGATGCCTACCTGAAGGGGGCGCCAGAGGTGGTGGCCAGCCTCTGCAGACGAGAAACAGGTCAGGCTTTGTTCTGGTGCCTCTGGCAGGGTACATTGCAAAACATGCTTCTGTTATCTTAGCCCCTCCCAACTTGCCTGTTCAATAGCTGTTTGTCTGCATGAACATGTATATTTCAAAATGGCTATATTTAAAAGGTCAGCACGTGGCTCTTGCCTTTGTTGTGTTCCTGTCAACATAACAATAACATTTTTTGCCTTGCTTCGCCTCTCTGCATTTTCAGATTTCTTGTCCGTTTGCATTCCTCGAGTCATCATCAGTGAAGCCATTTTCGCGTTTTTTTTTCTTCTGCCGTTGCAGTACCTGGGAACTTCTCTCAGGTTTTGGAGAATTACACCAAGCTGGGCTTCCGGGTCATTGCCCTGGCCCACAGACACCTGGAGTCCAGACTCACCTGGCACAAAATGCAGAACATCAGCAGGTGCTGTCCACACCGCCTCCCCAGCCCCACCAAAAGGCCCCTTTGGGGAAGTCATTCCTGTTCAGGACCCCATGGTCACATGATCCCTTAGCTGCCCTCTCCTTTCATGAGCTGGCTGTCGTGGCCACTGTGAGTTCTTTGTTCTTTTATTTCCCATTAGTTGCTGCGTGAATCCATATTTTTTATACATTCCCATCTATGTCCTTTTCTGTTCCCCAGGGACCTGGTTGAGAACAACATGGAGTTCCTTGGCTTAATCATCATGCAGAACAAGCTGAAGGTGGAGACACCAACGGTGCTGGAACAACTCAGGCACGCCAACATTCGAGCTGTGATGGTCACAGGTCGGTAATGAGTTTAAAGTGTGTTTATGAGGTTGTTATCCTGGTCTGGGAAAAAAACACCCTAACTTGCACACAACCTTTACCACACCCTTTAGGTGACAACATACTGACCGCGGTATCAGTAGCACGGGACTGTGGTATGATACCACCGCAGGACAGAGTGATCATCGCAGAGGCGCTGCCCCCGGGGGACGGCCGGCCCGCCAGAATCGAGTGGCACTACATGGATGAGCCCGGCCCCCATGACTCTGACGGCGCTCCGTTCGAGGTTAGCCAGCTCCCGGCTCCCCATGTGACCTCTGACATGTGTCCGCATGGTGACTGGACTGAACGCGGGCAGCCGGCGTGTAACAGAAGCGGCACGGGGGATAAACTGAGTGTCTTTGTCTCCGGGCTGTAGAATGTTAAATGCTGGAGAACAAGAGAGTACTGTACTGACACACAGTGACCTCAATCACGCTGATGAATTGGGCAGCAATGCTGGAAAAAACCATCTGTGAAGAATCATGGAGTAAAACTTACATGAATTTAAACTTGTTACAGACCACCGTGCTTAAAACGTCATGTAAATGCCGTGAATTCCTGGTTAATAAAATATAAATATAGTAAGGAGTGATGACCTCACCCCCCTCCAACCCCTGGGAATATAAATCTATAACCTTTTATCCTTTACATAAAGTGTAGTTGATTATATGTTACATCTAGGCTATGATATTTATTTTTTTATTGACAGGACAGGCAGAATGATGCAGTCATATTTGTGCTCCATTTAAATCACGATTAATTACGACTGAGTTAGACCTTTGATGAATGACGTACTCCTCTCAGGTGATCCAGATCAGCATGGGTGAGGAAGACCCCGACCCTGATGAAGACCTCAGACCATTGGAGCATTACCATTTCGCCATGAGTGGCAAGTCATTCACCGTGGTCACCGAGCACTTCCAGGACTTGGTCTACAAGGTCAGAGCCCAGCACAGCGAATGTGAAACAGTAATGATGCTGTCCACTTCGCTGCCTTTCTGATGCTCCAAAGTGGCTTCAGCGCCTGTCAGGCATGTGTATAGCAACGGCCACGATTAGCGGTCGGGCTACACATATGGCACCGATAAAAAGAGGAGAAATTGCCAAATCCATCATCTCTACCTCTGTGTCGTCTTATTTAAGTGACTTCATCACAGTGAGGGAAATTTAAGTGTAAATTGATAAAACGCACTCAGCTCAGGGGGTATGTAGAGGGGATAAGTTTGGGTGTCTGTACCACGTCTGTGGACATGCTGGGCTTTGCAAATGTGCAGTTGAGGAAGAAGTTCTCAGTTTTCATACTTGAGTAAAAATACAGGCACCACACCTGTTACTCAAGTAAAAGTTATACAGCAAAATACTACTTAAGTAAAAATAAAAAAAAAAATGGTTTTAAAAGTTTATAAGTATCTAAAGTAAAAAAAGTGCTCTACATTAAAATCTGTTGGCCTTGTAAAAGAGAACCTCTCCTTTTAAATTCACTCAAGCCAGATTTGCATACAGCACTTCAGGTTACAGTGCATCACAATAAGGAAAGCTGAGTCGCAGGAGGAAAGGCGGATACTCCCTTTGTGTTCGGAAAACGCGGTGAAGCTTGGCCAATTTGCCGGTGCAGGCCAGCGAAATGCGTTTTTCTTCCGTGAAAAGGAAAGATCGGTCTGTGGGGCCAGATTTAATAATGTATTATAAACATTTCATGGCCTGGGACTTTGATATCTCTTATAAGTGGTGAAGCAGCCTCTCCTATGGAAAGTGGCTGATCATACCTTTCTAATCATCTCTGTTATTTTAGCAGCACCTCTAGTGCTGCTAACTTTAAATATAAAAATATAAAGATTAAATATCTGAATATCATAATAGTGCATCATTCCTGTTTGTTGAATCTTCGTAAAGACAATATGTAATGAAAAAGAGTATTAAAGAAAGAAATCGGTCACGAACCGTGAGAGAAAATCGCCATCTCGATTCTGAGTGGAAAAAACTTGTGATTTCTTTGTTACCCAGTATCACATGGCCGAACTCAGGCACGCTGCATGGAGCAGTATATATTGTTTTAATTGGGGGAATATTGATAGTTGTGCACAATGTATCGGAGTAAAAAGTCGTTATTTAGCTCAGAAATGTAGCTAAGAGAAAGTAAAAGTTGCAAAAACTTAAAATACTCACGTAAAGTTCAAATCCAGAAAACAAACTACTGTACTTAAGTACAGTGCCGAAGTATTTTTACTCTTGCTATATCTCCAGAGGTGTAAAGTAACAAAGTATTTGTACTCAGAAAGAGATCCTATTTGTCATTGTTAGTGCTGGCCTACTTGACTATAAAGGTTATACAAAATAAGAGACTGACCATCAACAATTCTGTGTGTGAAGTTAGCCTGTTAATTTATGTTTTAACCTGCTATTAGTAGAGTATTATTGCATATTTAAAAATTGCATGCACCGCACGTGCATATTAACGACACATTGCAGCCACCTCTAGATATACCTTTGCCACCCCTTGCCCCCCCCCCCCAAGTTAAAACTCCCTAGAACAGCCTCTGATGAGAACTGACTGAGTTTTGGTTCTCGATACCATGAAATATGATGAGGAAGCCTGACTTGAGGTCATTGGTATTGTCATCCAAAAAACAAAAATGAACTGAATGATTTTTGGAAATTTACTCTTCAAATGGACATGATCCAGGTATATAAGATTCTAACAGGTCTGGATGCTGTTCAGCCAAATGGCTACTTCAATATTAGTTTAA
>JAODLC010000047.1:11577317-11600199 GCA_026781145.1 Hippopotamyrus pictus
AACTCTGAGCTATTAGTTAAGTTCTCCCCAAACGAGCTTGATGGGCCGAATGGCCTCCTCTCATTTGTAAATTTCTTTTATTCTTAAATGGGAATGCGGGAAAGCTTCTCTAGAATATTTGCTCCATCGAGAATATAGTAATAATTTGATAATATATTTGGCGTAGATGGTAATTCAGTGATTTGTTTTACTAATATTAGGCTCTGATGTAAGCACAGTAATACGGAAGTAGCTTCCGCTTTGGTACAGTGTATTACTGATGCTCCTTCCCTCTTCTCTCTGGAGAAGTTGTTGCTACGGGGTACGGTGTTCGCCCGCATGACTCCAGACCAGAAGACCCAGCTGGTGGAGCTGCTACAGAGTGTGGAGTGAGTAGCCCAGAGCCCTGCCAAGGGCAGGAGAAATGCCTGGGCCAGTGTTTCCCAACCCGCTCCTCAGGAACCCACAGACCGTCCAGATTTTTGCTACCTCCCAGCTCCCGGTATGGAGGGAGCAAAAATGTGGACTGTCTGTAGGTCTCCCAGGACCGGACTGGGTACCACCGGCCTACAGAGCCGCGATGCCCAACTTTAGGTTTCTTATGAAAGTCTCTCTCATATTCTGTCTGTGTCCCATTGGAAACTATAACTGTCCCTAACGGTCATTTTTAAAAATAAAGTTTTTCAGAATCCTTTAATATTGGATGATACCTCTCTATTCTACAGTGAAAAATTCCATAGGTAACATTGTCGTGTCTGTCTCTCTACAGCTACTTTGTGGGGATGTGCGGAGATGGGGCAAACGACTGTGGCGTAAGCATTCCCATCAAATTTTTTATGGACTTTGAGTTCGATAGCCAAAGACCCAGGAACGTCGCTAAACGTGTATCAGCCATAAGTGGCTTCAATAAAAGCATCAGCTCAGTACAGATGATCAAAGACCTTCATTCTGAAAGTTATTAAACTTTCATAGTCCCACGTTTCCATTATAAAGGAAAGCGCTCGTAACTTCATTCATTTTAATTGGCCTGTGCTGGGTTACTATGACATTGACATCACTCGCACGCGGTTGGCTGTGATTGGTCAATTCACCCACCCTGTACCACACCCCCCAGGCACTGAAGAGAGCTCACAGTGGGATCTCTCTCTCTGAGCTCGAAGCCTCTGTGGCCTCGCCGTTCACCTCCAAGATCCCCAATATCTCCTGCGTGCCAAACCTCATCAGGTAAGACCATGCTGTCCAGCAGGGGGTGTAGTTAGCCGACATTCCTTTTGGGATGTCCTCAGGCTTAATATCTAAATACAGTAATGGGCTTCTCACCAAAGATGCCATTTCACATCCGTATACAGCCCCGTTTCCAAAAATGTTGGGACGCTGTGCAAAATGTAAATAACAACAGAATGCAATGATCTGCAAAATTGCGAACAAAACAATTAAGTTTCTCAGTTTCAACATTTGATATGTTGTATTTGCTCTATTTTCAATTAAATATGGGTTTATGTGATTTTTACCTTCAAAAATCCACAGTAGCACACCCTAATAGCACAATGTATGCCTGATTAGTATAATTGGACTAGAAAGTCAATCTACACACGAAAGCAATGGAAAAAATAGCTTTATCTAAGAAGTGTCATATACCCACCCGTGTAATGAGGCGATGTGGATCTCAGGAGGCATAGCCAGTCCGTCCCAGATGATTCCCCGTAACTCTCGTGACGTCTAACTAACAAACAGCATTTGGTGTTTCCTGACAGGGAGGGACGAGCTGCCCTGATCACCTCCTTCTGCGTCTTTAAGTTCATGGCCCTCTACAGCATGATCCAGTACATTAGTGTCACGCTGCTCTACTCTGTGAGTACTGATTATGTCTGCATGGGTATTTCCTGGCCGCCCCCTGCCTCCCCCCCCCAAAAAAAAATGTCACTGATGAACCAGAAAGATAAGTGAGAGTGAGTGGTGGGCGATCACTAACCAGAATTGCTTTCCATATTAGGCTCTGTGTAATGCTAACCGGCGTTTGAATCCGGATCTCTGTCGGGCCTTGCGTTGTGATGACTTGGCGTATGTACAGTAATATAACAGACTATGCCCAGTGTCTTGGGCTTCCTATCTGCATTATGGAAACCCAACCAAGTGCTGTGTCAGTCTCAGGCTCTACTGTATGTAATGCAGACTCGCCTGAGGCTCTGTCTCAATTTCACACACCCCCCCCCCCCCCAACCCGCCCCACCGGTGTTTTCAGATGCTCAGCAACCTGGGAGACTTCCAGTTCCTCTTCATTGATGTCGCCATCATCCTGCTCATCGTCTTCACCAGTGAGTTCCTGGGGCCCCAGGAGTTGTATGGTGTAGCATGCTGTGTGAATCCACCTCTTTGCTTTAGCTTGGCTGAGTGACTATATCAGTCCTTCCCAGTCTGTTCCTCGGAGACCTTCAGATACTCCACGTTTTTGCTAGTATCGAAAATGTGGACTGTCTGGCAGGGAGCTGGGAGGGAGCAAAAATGTGGACTGTCTGATAGGGAGATGGAAGGGAGCAAAAATGTGGACTGTCTGGCAGGGAGCTGGAGGGAGCAAAAATGTGGACTGTCTGTAAGTCCCCGAGGACCGGGATGTGAAACACTGGACTCGATTTATATGACTTTTTTTTTTTTTTCAATGGTAATAAAAACTTCCTTTGAGTCTAATTATCTACAACATATTTTTGAGCACTATAAAAATCCCTCATTATATGGTTATGGTGGTTTGGTTTGGAGATGTGTGTGTATATTGATGGACCCACTCACCCCGTATGTGTTTGTATGCATGCCTGTGTGTCTCTGCGTCTGTCTGCGTCTGCATGCGCCTCGCAGTGAGCCTGAACCCAGCCTGGAAGGAGCTTGTGTCACGGCGACCACCCTCAGGCCTCATCTCCGGCCCACTGCTCTTCTCTGTGCTGACCCAGATTCTCATCTCCCTGGGCTTCCAAATGCTTGTCTTTCTCTGGGTGCGACACCAGAGCTGGTATGAGAAGTGGACACCCAGCTCCAAGTGGGTGTCCCCCCCCCCCCCCTTCCCCCGACATTACCCGCTTGAAACCCGAGGGCATGAGCTGCCGCTTTTCTCCTCGGTGTGAAAGCTACGCTCATGGCTAAGTCGACAACATTACATTTACCTCATTAAGGCAGCTACAGAGCATTTGATACATTTCCCTTAAATCTGAGCTGACGTTTCTGGATGCTGCATGCGAGATCTCGCCTGCCACGTTTTCAAACAGCATGCTGCCGCGTTGATGGTGATCTCTGGTGACTTTAATTATTTCCCTCCCCGCGATACACAGATGCTGCTCGCTTCATGGTGGATCCATTTACGATATTTTGACTTTACAATGGTGCGATGTTGACGTGCGTTCAGTAGTCATCACGCTTTGAATTTTGAATTGAAAATAAGTAATATAATGTGTATATTCATATTTGACTTACGGTATTTTCAATCTGCATGTATAATGGAACGACGCGGCTTGGAGGTTAATCTACGCAAACATGAAGGATGTAACGGGCGTGTTGCTCTTCCTACCCTTGGCCAGTGGTACCACAGTCGTGTAGATTTGGTCATGAGGCAGCGCTCTATCTGTGGATTCTGTGAGAGTGTGATCACACGACACAAAAGAAACTCTTCAGAGCTGCTTGGATGGGATGAGCTAAGGTGGTTTTTTTGACCTGGTGAGGTCATCAGTGGGATCTCGCATTACATCATTGATTACATCATCTTCTATTCAGATGTATAGTTTATTTTTCAAAAAAGCTTTGGATAACAAAGTATATGAAAACACTTCTCTGTAAGAAGAAGATGGTTTTCCTGCGGGCGTATGAAGAAGAAGTCGAGTCTGTACAATAGACCCGAAATGGAAGATCTGGGTGGGGTGGAGGGAATATATGGAGAAGGAACATAAGGGTACCATATGAGGAACATAAGGGCACCACAGGAGACAATACTGTTCCTGTTTACTCTTTTCACCCCAGAGTTCATTTACAACTCTGATGATTGTGAGATTTATCAGTGAAGGAAGACAGGAGGAGTACAGGACAATTCTGGCGGAGAGTTTTCTTCTAAGAAGAACCACTTGCAACAAGCAAGCCACCAAAACCACTTACAACCTGCAAACAGGCAGAGCAGGAAGTGGCTGATCGCTGTCACCATTCAAGGAAGTAGCATTGAAATACTACAATGCTGCAAGTCTGCATCACTGAAATGCAGAACTGGCATGACAAGATGGATTGAGTCTCCATCATGTGGTCCTTACTTGTGTTGAACCAACGACTACACCATTTGCCAGTTCCTCATAGCCAAGCCGTGTTCTTCAGTCTTCGATATCAAGAGGCGGGTAGACTGAACAGTCCTAACTATGTCAAAGGACTGAGTCTGCACTTAGAAGAGGCAGTGGAAGGAAGAATGGTATCCTATAGCTGCACTCCATTTTGAATAGAGGTCAAAGGTCGACCCTCTCAACAAACAGCCGCTATGGCTGAAGAGTCTCCTCAGTGACAGGCCCTTTCCCCTCTTTTCCCATCTCTTCCCCAGTCTAGCTTGAAAGACATGAACTCACCTCTTTGTCTTATCGCTGTACTCGTGTTAAGCACTTTTGATGTTTACAGAGCCTGTTTTTATTTCATATTATTATATCTTCAGAGGGGGTTGTAATACTGATACACTACAAAATTACCCCCACTGGGAGATCTATGAAGTTCTGTCTTATACCATGTCTCATCATTCATTTTTATGGCGTTCTATGTACAGTGTGAGTAGCTAATCAACAGATATGTCCCAGGTGCTTCACCCGCTCTGTGCATTAGCGCTTATCATTCGCTGACTCCCGATGTATTGTGGTCTAGGCTGTTTCGGAATTCGCCATTTCCGTGACCTGTTTGTTTCGGACTTCTCCTGCAAATTATTATCATTGTCTCTCTCCAGTGCCTGCAATTCCTCCAGTGTTGCTTCCTTATCCGTCCACAACACGAACGTGACCTACGACCCCTACGACAAAAACATCAGAAACTATGAGAACACCAGCTTGTTCTTCGTCTCCTGCTTCCAGTACCTCATTGTCGCCATTGTGTTCTCTAAGGGAAAACCCTTCAGGCAGCCTAGTTACAAGAACTGTGAGTTTCTCTGAATGGAATGTCCTATAACATACACATGAGTCCAGGGGTGGAACTTAAGAATGTTCTACTAGCCGACTGAGCTAGTTCAGTTAAATATCTAGTCCCATGTGCATTTTTTCATTAACCAGTGAGCAAGTGTTCAGTTTTCTGTACTTGAGACAGAAAGCTTAATTTCTAGCCCTGGATGAGTCAGTTTTTTTGTATGTCTCCATCACTTGAAAATATAGCACACATGTTGAAGTTGTAGTTATCACAGTGCTTAGGCTTCAGATTTGACCTTGTCCCATTGAACACTGACCAATTGAATCCTATCAGAATTTATAAAGTAACCAGTAGGGAGAAAGTTACACAAGTCAGGAGTAAAGAGTCACCCATTTGTCACACAAAACAGGTTCTTAAAGAAGTTATTTGCTGACTTTTCTTGCTTTGCCATTTTTTTGTAGGGCTTTTCCTCCTGTCTGCGTGCATGTTATACATCTTCCTGCTCTTCATCATGTTGAATCCAGTCCCCGCTATCGATAAGTTCCTGGACGTAAGTTCCCACTTGCTATGAGTATCAGCAGAATTTTGGAGGAGCCTGTGGTGATCGCTCACCTGAGGGTCTGGGGTTTTGTCGTCTTCAGATCGTTTGTATTCCATTCCAGTGGCGCATGACCTTGCTAGTTATCATCCTGCTCAACACCGGGATGTCTGTCCTGACCGAGGTAAGGATACTTACCAGCATTTCCTCTCAACAGTCACTCTGGAAGTTACCCATAGAAAACCAGACACGAGGATGTTCGCAAGGATAAAGGTCAACAAATGAAGACAGTTTAAAATGGAATGCCACAAGCATAACAAAGGTTATTTTTATGTGTATGGTGATGGTTGGATGTTTGAGCCGTACATACAGAAGGCACACGATGGAACAAACTCACGTCGCATAGACGTCTCCACAGGCTAATGAAAACAGGCCTCAATACTTGGAATGTCATCGCTGCACATCTGCTTAATATTATACGTTTATATTTAATTTGTTTAGCAGACGCTTTTATGCAAAGCATCGTACATTTTTAAGAATGCAGGCAGGGTCAGACGGTCCCTGAAGAAACTGGGATTATGGGCCTTGTGCAAGGGCCCTATGGTGAGATCACTCTGCTGGACTGTGGGATTTAACCAGCGACCTTCCGATCGCTGGCAAATGCGAAGTCCACATAAACCGAGCAGAGGTGGGATTCAAACCCCCAGCCTCAGCGGTTCATGGTATATGGCAACAGTGCTACCTTAACAAGCCATCATAGTCCCCCCCATGGGATTCATGGTGATGCCTGTGGGGCTTTTCCTTTGACCTTTTTCCTTTATGCTCTTTGACCTCTCATACTTTCAGATAATTGATCTATTCAGTCCTGGGGGGCGGGGCGTGTGTTTGGTCATATCAGTTGGCGCCATCTGCTGTTGAGATGTGCATCAACACTTCAATGGCTGATTGGTGGTTCTGATCCTGTTAAAAATCAACTTCGCCCCTGTAAAAGTAACCTGCCAAAAACACAGAAGGGCCCAATTCACAGCATTTTATGTAGATTTCTCACAACTTCTCTACAACATCTTCCTTTAAATCAAATTTTTCAATGCACAATCCCTCTGATATGTTATTTTTAGATGATCGGCTGCACTATCTTCTTCAATATTTCTTTACTAATACTATGAAACACAATCAGTCCAAGATGAGTGATTCGGACTAATAATGTTGAATCAACAGTTGCCTTTAATTCTTTCCTGCTGGCTGCCGCATCCCATAGACCTTCGTCCTTGATGCCATCTTATGGAGGCTGATGTTCAGCCGAGGAAAGCAATGCAGCAGTGACATCACAGCTGCCGCCCGCACACCTCAGGTTGGGAATCTGATGCTCTTCTCTGTCGCTTTGACTCCCGCCTTCATCCCCCCCTACCCCCCGCTTCCACCTTATACCCTGCCCTTGCAATGGTGATCGTCACTACTGTCTGCGCTGTCTGCTGCCCTCTAGTGGTTCTTATGATGTTCATGCACCTTTAATTAAACTGGGTTCACCCTGCAGTTGCTACAGTACCCGTTGGAGTAGAGTGGCCTTGTTACATTGTTTAATAGTACTGCACTATGTAATAACTCTACAAAATGTAACAAGTATTGACTTCATTATGTAATAGCACTCGCATTTTGTAATAATCTTCCGCATTTTGTAATAGACAGCTTGAACACAATATGTAATACAATTCCCTGCATTTTGTTGTTGTTGTTGTTATTATTATTATTATTATTATTATTATTATTATTATTATTATTATTATTACAAATGACAACGGTTATTCCAAAATGCAGGAGTTCCACTTCTTAATGATAAACATGTAATACTGTGCATTATGTAATAATCATCCAAGATGGACGTCTGCACTGACATTTTGCCAAGGTATTACATAAATGCGCCATTATTACATAATGCTTTGCAACAGCCCTTCACCGGGTACTTCACCTTATTGAGCTTGCGATGAAGGACTGGGTGCCTCCCTGCCGTGTCTGTCTAGTTTAGATAGCATCATCAATAACTTCCGGAAGGTAAGCATTTGGAAAAACAGAGAGGTTTTTAATATCCTTTGAGTAGGGCCGGCCAGATCTTGTAGGCCGTCTATTAGGTGAAATAAGGTGGTGATTTACCCGATAACGAACCAGGTAAACAAGGTGTATTGCAGTAGGAGGTGAGGAGTGTTGGTGAGTCGCCTCTGTGTCTTGCTGGGCCTCATCCGTGGTGCGTCCTGTTACAGTCAGCCATCGACCACTGGGGCTCCAGGTGCATGGCGGCACTTCTCCAGTGGGGTGGCAAGACCCCCCGGGCACGCTACATGTGCCTGGCCCAGGAGCTGCGGGTGGACCCAGACTGGCCCCCCAAGCCCAAGACCACCACTGAGGCCAAGACCCCGTCCTAGCTTGCCAAATGGCGTCTGCGTCCCAGTGTCCAGCGATCAAGTGAATGTGACCAGGAATGGCCGACTCCGAATGAAAAGATGAGGGGAAAAAAAAGACATTTTTCTTTCATTCTTGGAACCGGCAGCCATAGAGTCTTCTGGCATCTCTCCGTTTTTGCTGTTCTGATTTTTCACACTGTTTTGTCTTGGGTGAAAAGTTTACAGGCTGGAAACCAAGTTTGTCAAATGTACTTCCAGCACTGATCGCCGCGGTGGCTCTGACAAGGATTACTGCAGTGATTGCGTTTTCATTCTGTAAATATGTAATTAAGCAATGGCCTACTTTAGTTTTTAACAGGAGATGATTCCACAGTGCACTGCTGTTTCAATAATCCCAACCTAAGAACAATGTGGTTACATTATTCACGCACAAAACTTTACAGTCCTGGGGGCATTTCTCACAAGAGCTGTGGAGAGGCTGATCTGATCCGCAGGGCACTTTGACAGCCACCGTAGCAAAAAAGCTGGAAATATGATCATTAAATGGATTTACAAATGGCAAACTTACCTTATTGCTCACCAGTGCCTCATGTTGTCACATGACCTGATCTGAACCACTCACTGTCACCCTATGGGTATTTCTTCCTGTGGAAGAACAATCTAGGTCTGATAATCATGAAAGTTGAAGCATCTTGGAATTCTTTTTGCTTATTAACATTTTCTGTTTGTTGCTTGTAAACTATGGATCAATCTCCTTCTTTTGATTGCTGTGCATATACACATATTTGACTTTAAAGTTTGGCACCTCTGTCCTGCCAACTGTTTTTCACCTAGAAACTCTATTCTTCCTCTCAAATGTCCCACCCATTAAGTCTCCTTAGTGGTTTTTTTTTCTTGATATTCCACCCACATCCATCTTTTTCATCCCTCTTTCTGCCAAAATTTCCCATAGACTAGTATGGGGAAATTTCTCAAACTTCTCCCATTCAGTCCTATTTAGCTCCCATTTAGGGTTGAGGGTTACCTTCATGGATCCAGTAACCACAATAATTTAATCCACTGAAGGCAAATGTTAACAGAACAAACAGAATAATTTTCTTGTTCAGTTGTAGATATTAATTTCTTCATGACCAATAAATGATGTTCCAGCTACGAATCTGCTACATTTTTAACTGAAGCTGCCTTTATTGCAGATATGGAGATTTTTTCCTCTGTTGCTGCAGGTGATGTTTGGCACACCTGTACAGTTTAACTTAGGGGTGCCCAACTCCAGTCCTGGAGGGCCCGAGCCCTGCAAATTTTTGGGTTTCCCCTCAATTAACACACCTGATTCAACTCCTTGTGCTAATTACCACAAAGCTCTTGAGCTGACTCATTCATGGTGGAACAGGGAAAGAACTAAGCTACACAGGGCTCCGGCCCCCCAGGACTGGAGATGGGCACCCCTGGTTTAAATTAAGTAGTAGACTGGATACCTCAAAGTATCACATTAGCAGCTGAGGCTACAGTCTCTGTTTAAACTCACAAAACCACTTGTACGCATATCGCAGCGATGGTGATTGATTAATATAACCATCAACCCAACCTGTACTCACAGTCCACTGTGGAATGATGGAGTTAGACTTCACAAACACTCTAATGGTAAAACTAGCCATGGGCATAAGTAGTTATGTTTGAATAAGTAAAGGAATAGGAAAAAAAAATGACGGGTGTCTTTAAATCTTTAATTCTCAGAATCAAAACTTACCTAAATTGCTTCCTTATAGAAGAATGTGTTACATGGTGCATTATTCTTGGGTACTGTATCATCTTTTCCATGTCACAGAACTGCCCTGTTTAAGCATCTAAAGTACATCTAACATGCCCTTATTCAGTCCAGTGACATAAATGACACTGCATTTTATATTATAACTGCAAAGTAATATTTGCAGGAGCTAATTTTAATCCAAGCCATTGTGCATTATGTTAATGACAGCCGATTTAGTGTAAAATACTGATGTGATGTAAATATTTTAGATAAATATATAAATTAACAATTAAACACCATTTGATTCTCTAATTACGTGTTAAACGATGTGCCTTTGCAATTCCCTTCTCGGAAGAAATCAAAACTGATCGTTTTTGGTTATTTTACAATACAAGTAAAAGAGATCACAAAGTATGACAAAAATGTTTATTTCAGGAGTAAAAGACTAGACCAATCATAAAGTTATCAGCTTCGTTCTGATTTTAGGGACAAATAAGACACTTTTGTCATAAGGAAATGAAGTCAATATGATCACATGTCATAGTTATTTTTATTATTGCTTTTGGGTGTAAATCTTAATATGTGTATTTACAACTGAATAGAATGTTTGTGTATTTCTCATAATCCCACTAGTTTGCATTTGATTTTATAAAGATTCCTTTGAAACTATTGCATAATGTTTTACCTCATTGATTACTATGTTTGTATGTGTTGTACATATATTGTAGCATTCGTGTATGTAAAGTCAAGTATTAACATTGAGCAATTCTGTATTTTGAACAGGGTGTGTAGATTTTGGTTTTAATGGAAATTAAATGAATTTAAGTGTGTGGACTGTCTCTGACTATCCATGTTGAAAGTTATTTGTCCTTGGCTTGCAATAACAGGTCATAACTAATTGCTTTAAAGAATCACCTTCACCTTTTTATTATCTCTGATTTTTCATGTAAATAGAATGTATAGAGAAGATAGATAGAGGGGCTTGGAACCGATATATTGAATTTTTAATCTGAAGTCTGTGCTTCAGAATATTCAGCATTAGCTAAAATAAGCTTTCTGAAAAGCTTTTATTTCAGTAAGTTTATCAAGAAACAGGAGATTTTGTCTTGTATGCAATGAAACACAAAATTTAACAGAAAACATCCATCCATTAGCTATACCCATCTGAGTCGCAGGGAAGCTGGAGCCAATCCCAGCATCATCAGGCGAGAGGCGGGGTCCACCCTGGGCAGGTCGCCAGTCCACCACAGATAAACAGCCACACACACTCACATTCACACCTATGGGCAATTTAGAGTAGCCAGTTGACCTAACCTGCATGTCTTTGAACTGTGGGAGGAAACCCACACATGCACAGGGAGAACACGCAAACTCCACAAAGAAAGGCACCTTGGAATCAAACCCAGGACCTTCTTGCTGTGAGACAACAGTGCTAATCACTGCACCATCGCACTGCCCTTAACCGAAAACATTACCTAGGATATTGGAAGAATTTTGATATTTGGATTTTTGTGTAATAAAGTACCTAGTCTGTGACGGCCTGGCATCCTATCCAGGGTATATACATGCCTTCCGCACAATGCTGTTAAGGACAGATTCCAGTCCCCTATTACCTAGAACTGGATAACCAGTTGAAGGGTGATGAATGGCAAAAAAAACCCATTCTCCTAAAAAAATCGCTAAAATATGAATGACTTTCTTTACAGAAGATCGCAGGTCAACAATACACATACTATGAAGTGTTATTCATTTTTTAAGTGGAAAAAACTTTCAATTTTGTATATCTTTAGGTTGTAATAAAATGCTCATATAATATGTATTTTCGTGTACATGCTTTTGTAAATATTGGGTTTTCTACGTATATAACTGACGGAACAGATTAAGATATTATTTTTAAATAAAATAATGCGTTTGATAGTGCCGAGTTTGTGAGAAATATTAGCAGTGGAACGCTACATTACTAGAAAGTTTCTAGTCGGATAGTTATTGCGTTCGGACTGGCAACCCGGAAGTGGCTGGTTAGACCTGTCATTTGGGTTTTCTTTTTGTGCCCTTGTTTGCTCTAATATGACCGGTTTTCAAATGGAGTGAATTTCCAAAGAGGAGCAATTATAGTATTACTCAATATGACTGTATTGCGACCTGGAAACGCTATGGTCTGGTGAGTATATATTTATATTGTATATTAAAATGAGCAGGGAAAGATGATTAGCTGGCTGTTTGACTACCATGCCAGTCAGGTAACATTCTACATTTCTTATAAATTAATGCTTTTTTATCGCCCTAGTTTATATTTTCTGAATATGGGCTAACACACAAAACGAAATATGTGACCATGTCGCTGTTAAATGAAATATAAAAGACTATTTGCTACAATTATGGTTAACATTTCAGAATGTTACTTGCGCAGTGTTTACAGTCAAGGTTCACGTTAATAAATCTGTAAATTGCCATCGTAGTTAATGTATGGAGCAGCATACTTTTCAATACACTGATAGAATCATAAATTCACGTACAATTTTGCACTTGTTTCAAATTAAACAAGCATGAAACTACACACAGAGCACAGAGGTAACTGGTATTATGGATTTAAAAGAATTCAGTTTATGAATTTGTATGAATGACTATAGTTGTTTTCATAATTATGTCGTATTAGTGATTTCATGCGGCCGAATGTCTTTAAAAATCGAATTTGCATGTTGGTAAATGCTGTTCCCTTCCGCTGCAGTATGGCCTGTCGGGTCCTGCTTCCAGCCCACGGCGGGGTGAGGTGCAGGCTGCCCTTGCAGAGGCTGCCCTCTCTGTCGCGCCCCATCCACCACCGCTACTCTTCGAGCGGCACCCCGAGCCGCGTCCCATGCCGCTCAGCGGCTCGAAGCTACAGCTCCCTGACGCGGCCCACATACCGCTTCCCGCGGCCGCCGCCAGGGGGACCCGCATACCAGCAGCGCCGCTCTTTCTGGGTGGCCCGTCTGGCCGCGAGGTTCCTGAAGCTGCGCTACCTCCTTCTCGGATCTGCCGTAGGAGGCGGGTACACAGCCAAAAAGGTTCGTGTGGGGCATGTGAGGATGAGAACAACATAGACCTACATACATACTACACAACATAGTTAAGACGATTCCATGGGCTCCGGAGCCACAGGGGCCCTAAAAAAAAAAAGTACTGGATTGGCCTGAGTTGGGGGGCCAATATGATATGCTTTCATGGTGCCCAAAATCTGTAACAACACCCCTACACATTGGGAAATGTCACGCACTCTTCCCAAAGTTAAACTTGCCCGTACGTTACTTTGGTGGTGATTATTGCTCAGTTTAATCTATTTTCTTTGTATTACTTTGGAAAAGGCTAGCTCTTCCTTTCGGAACTTAGACAGGAACGTCATATCAAGGCATTAATTCAATTAATGATGCCATTCAATGTTGATGGATTTATATATGTGCTTCAAGGAACACTGATTGGAAACATTTAGCGTTCTGGATGCTGCCCATTTAAGGATACGTGGTTCTAATGGTAAATGGACTGCATTTATATAGCGCTTTTTACCAAAGCACCACACATTCATACACCGCTGGCGGAGGCTACCATGCAAGGCGCCAACCAGCTCACCGGGAGTAATTTGGGGTTCAGTGCCTTGCTCAAGGACACTTCGATGGGATCAGGCGGACCCGGGGCTCGAACCTGCAACCCTCCGGTTGCCAAACAGTAGCACTACCTCCTGCACCACCATCGCCCCGTTCTGAAATATCAGTGGTAATGTGACAGAATAGGTATAATAATGCAGTTTTATTAGTTATTGTGTTTCTGTGTGTTCTGAGGATCTACATATTGTTTATTTTGTGGGAATCATATGTACCTGCCAAATGTCACGTCATCAGTGTCATAGGACGGGGAATCCGTAAGTCGGAGTTGCTCATGATGTGTATCTCAGGGATACAAGGATGGGGACCTTGTTGTCCAATACTGTGACACTGTCTTGGACTTGACCTGGTTTCAAACTGGCATGTGCTGACTGCTGTTTCAAACACGACGGTGCTGTTACGCCATTGTGAATTTCAAAGCCCCCCCGCCTGCATCACTGCCAGTCACATGATTCGGTCTCAAGCCAGGGTCCCAAATGCTAAACAGATGGCTGCCTTGTATGCCACGCGTCCCCCCTCCCCCACTCCCAGTCTATTTAACAAAATCATCACTCCATGTCTCTCTCCCGAAGGTGGCTCTTTTGCCAATTGGCTTCTTGCACCGTGGGATGGTGTTAGTCACAGTCGAGATTTTAAATATGAGAGGAGGTGACGGTATGGGAAGGAGATCAAGCTGAACTTCCCACCTATGGCTTGATCTTTCAGTTGCTTTCAGGAAGAACATGGCCTGGTTTACTGATGCTCGCCTTGAGTCATCTGAGCTGAACTGATCTCCTGTATCTTTAAATGTTTCTGTATTTTATATGGCAGTAAATAAACTCGTTCATGTGTCTTATCCCTCAGATTAATGTTTAGTTCAGTGAAACAGCCCATTAAATAGTGTTGATTAATCAGCTCACGTTGCTTTGTTTCAGACTTATGAGGAATGGAAGGACATGATTCCGGATTTTAGCGAGTACAAGTGGATGGTGCCTGATTTCGTCTGGGATCTTAATGAACATATCGACTTAGGTACTTCTGACTAAAAAAAAAAATCCAATAAGTTCAGTATGCACTGAAATTGTTCTGCATGTAGTACTTTACTGGTGTCTATAATGTTAATACCGTAATTTAAAATTGTGTTTGATGCTGTGGAAAGTGTATGTTGAACTCTGTATTTGTGACACATAAATATGGTGTGTGTTTTTTTTTTTATTAGAGAAGATTGCCAATGCCTTGCCAGACCTAGAGGAACTGTCCAAGCTCCTTCCAGACTTGACAAAGATGGGCGAAAACCTCTCCTTTTTCAAAAGCCTGATCTCAAACGGTGGGTGGCCCTACCCCTTCACTGCCCCTTCACTGCTCCTTCACTGCCCTCCCCTCATGTGTCTTTGTAAACGCGTGACACGCAAAGTGTCGTGTGTGAATAAGGTTAAACCGCTAACAAGGATAAGTCCATTATATTACTTCATTTTCCGTTGTGTTAATCCTTCGCTGGTTTGATTGTCTATGGAGCTTCTGGTCACCATCTGTTGTTAGGTGTGTAAATGCAGTGGGGTCACGCCAAGCCCTCTGCTCGCCTCTGGGTTTCTGACATTCGGTTGTCTTGTTCAGACTTTCGTTGGGTCGCATCCACTCCTGCTGCCGTGCTTCACTGCAATATGTTCACTGCGAAAATATCTGAACAGATCTGTCCTGTAGAACCACCATGGGATTAAGTTAATTCCTCCACAAGTCTATCTGCTACCTCTCAGCTGTCGATAAACAGCCCCAGACAATGAGTCACTGGAAAATTTCCTTCTCTGATGTGGCCGACCTTAATTGAATCTGTGAAACGTTTGTTGAGTTATGACTGCTGCGGTGAGGGGGGAGAAGGTCTGGTGGTAATCGTCTCCAAATCAAGGTCACTGAATATGCATTTAGATTTTGCTGCAGTTTAGACGAAATTCAAGATGGGCAGTGTTCCCTTGATTCCTTTTTGCACCACTTTTGCAGTGCATTTGCAGTGCATGGCCGTACCAGCATGTCTGCTAACCCGTGGCAGCTGAGATATCCACTGCAGTGCTGCATTCCTGTAGAGAAGAGGGCCTGCTGCTGTGGCAGTCTGAGAGTGACTATTACTGGATGGCACTGGATGCAACTTAAATGGGTTCATTTGGGTTCAGTAAGGAATATGCCGTTAACCTCGTGAGGACTCTGAATTGCTTACACAGATCACGTGCAAAGAATGGCCACACCTTGTCACTTCTGGAGTTGTAAATGATTTATTGATAGGGTTTCCAGTAGATAGATCATATTTACCTGCAAAGTCTACCTGACGTTACTTTAATCAATAACTTAAGTTAATTATTTTCATAGTTCATGCCCACAAACTTAACATCCTATGCAAACATCCCACTGTATGGTATGGACTCCACCTAACAACAGAAAGCACCTGATTTTGTTTCTTTTTTGGGTGGGGTGAATTTTTGCACCTTTGCATGTCCCAGGTGAAGACTACCCGTGCCCCTTTCATCTTATTCTGGTCCTCCACCTGAGCTGGCTTTTTCAGTCTGAAAGCAGGCGGTGACGCCCCCTTCGAAAGTTTGGAAAATGCGCACCGAGGCCTGAATAAAGATTAATTCATCAGTCAGAGTGGTTACATAGTAACATGTGATCAGAGGCTTCGGTGCCTTGTGCTGGTTGGTGACAGGCAGCCTTTACTTGCAGGGTGGTAAATACTTAAGACATAATGCTCGTACCTTGGTTCAGTGTGAAGTAAATCTGCTGAGCTTGTTACCATGTGATCGATCAGCCTCATTCTGAGTATCAGACTAACTAGCAAACTCGGGTCTTCATCCGGACCGAAATGCAATTGAATCCAGACCGTGAGATCGATTTCCCTGTGTCCCATACCGGTATATTTGGGGATCACAGTGGGCCTTGGCTTTTGTGTTGCTGATGGAATTTTGCCCTCGTCGATAGCCATAGTCGAAGGGAACTGATGAATTCGGTACAGCTCTGAACCAGTTTGGAGGAAAATAAGTATTTTCCAAACTTTTGAATAATTTTTGGTTTTCTGTAAATGAACAAACATAGAAACTGAATGAGTGCAGTTCTAATCAAAAGTCTGGATGCACCTGCTTTTAATGCATTGGCCAGTGCTTTTCTATGTTATTCACCTTATAATGACAGCCCTTGAGGCAATAACTAATATTACAACAACCAAGACAAGTGTTCAACATCTCAAAATTACGTCAGATTTCAGACTTCAAAATAGCCCCCTTTTGCTTCAGTGACGGCATTGCAGACTCTTAGCGTTCATTAAATCAGCTTCCAGATGCCTCTGGAATGCATCTCCAACTCCTCCTCCGAAGGAGTTTCCACAAGATCTGGGCACAAGTTGTCCTCCTTGCTCTTACTCTTCAATCCAGGCCAGGTCATCTGTCACGGGACTCCATCATCTGACCCCATCTCTCTACTTATTCAGAAGATAATACTTACTGCATAACATTAACCTTGTTCAAAAAGAAATTATTATTAGTCGATGTGTCCAGACTTTTTAAACTGGTGCTGTATCTGATCCTTCTTGGTGAAATCGATAGATAAATACTAGATGTCTGATACTTTTGTCATACTCATGTTTAGCTACTGGTGACTTATTTTTGGTGTCAGCCGCATTGATGGGTAAAATTAATGGTGACATATAGGGCTACATGTGAGGTATTTTCCAGATGTACGGCAGTCTGAAATGGGCTTTTATCGCAAATGCAAAGTTTGTTTTTTTGGTTATGTTATGTGGTTATGTCGATGTCCTCTTTCAGACACTTCTGAGGAAGCTTCACTGAAATCAGCAGAGGACACCAGATCTGAAACCAGCGATAAGCAGTACAAAAAGGTAAGTCGTCGCCCAGCTTGGCTACCCTAACTCTCCCTCGCTGGTTTCAGAATTGCCCATCAAGCTTTCAGCAGATTCCTAAGTCTGATACGGTATAGGCACCCAGTTCGGTTTTGCGCTGTAAATACCTGCATCTTCAGCATCTTCATCGTCTTCTCAGTCTGTTTTCTCTGCATTAGTCCTAGTTCTAGTGTGTCACGACCTTCTGTAACAGCTTGTTCTGGTCCCTCACCGGTAGCCTGGGGCCTGTTCTAGGAAGCACAGGGCACAAGCTAGCGACACCAGTACAGTTCGGGGCTCAAAGTAAGGGACACCAGTCTGGCAGCACTGGGCACAGATTCACACGCAATCGCAGAATTACAGGCAAAGCAGGGACACCATACCAGACAACTGCATTCCTTGTAACTTGAGTCCATGCAATCATGGAGTAAACATGCAAACTCCACACGCAGAGCCTCGGGGTGAACTTCAGACAGGTATGTAGTCAGGTAGTCAAATTACAGGTTTGGAACCCTCCCTCCCCTGTATGGAGGGGGACATACCTTCATGAAATTTTGGGCCTGACTTCAAAGCCCCAAGCACTGGAGGCCTGAGGCTACAGAGCTACTGACCGTAGCCTTTCTATGACTTTTGTTCTGCATCTGTGATATATTCACCACAGTCAGCAGCTGGCAGTTCAGCATATTTTTTTATTAGCGAGCTGCTGCTAATCTGGTAAAAAGTGGACCCCACCTGCAGAACTGGATTTGGCTGCACTAACCTGGTTACCCGCAGTGAGGCTTGATCATGCAGGATATTTCAGGCTGCATCCTGTCATGCTCTGCATTCGGAAATAAAGCGACATGTGAGTTCTGGGTCGCAATGGCTGCGGGTGGTGTGGCGGCCAGACGGATGTACGGGCCCTGACGACGCCGTATGACCTGTCGCTGATCAGTCAGGCGGCCCCCTTTAATCCCACCCTGATTTTTCTCGCTGTCCTTTCTGCAGTTACTTTAGCTGTACAGCGCTAACTTTCTGTAGCTTGATGTTAGGCTACGGTAGTTAGCATGGGTAGGGTTAGCATCTCTGTGTACCTTCTCCTATCTGTAGTGTTTGTGTCTCGCCTGTTTGCATCTGAACCTCCTCCTCTTTCTCCTGCTGTGCCCCCCACCCCACACCACCTCCACGTGGCACGATGCCCTCAAAGCGTCTCTTGGGAGAACTCATACTCATTCAGTATTAGTTCGCCAGCAGGATGAGGACACTGACCCCAGCCCCAATCTGAGTGCCCGTAAGCGTAGCGTGAAAGCCTGCACACTCCCCACCCACCCCAACGGCGCAACCACTCCTGGCGCTGGCCAGTGACATCATCAAAAGGTCCAGCTGACACTGACTTTTGGCTCTTGCTTGTCTGGGAAAGTGATGGCCATCAAATGGAAGCCTTCCTTTTCCCTCTCATGACCGTCACTCAGAAACAGCTTCTACCCGTAGGCCGTAAAAGCAGCCGTAGTTGCGGAGACATTCGGGGGGAGCTCAAAGCAGAGCTGTTTCTCCTCTGAGTTGAAAGGAGCCAGGTGAGGTGGTTCAGGCATCTGTGAAGGATGTCTCCTAGATGGCTGCTGAGGGGGAGGTCTGGTAGACTGCTACCTGGCCCACCCTGACTCCCGTTTTCTGTCCGCAACATCTTTTTTTTTTTTTTTTTTTTCTGCACCAATTCCGCCTAGTACGACTTCCGGCCCCTTCTCCCGCCGCACAGCAGCGTAGCGTGCGTACTCCCAGCGTCCCAGTTCTTAGCACTTGTGTATACCCTTAAGATGATGTTGAATAATAACTTACGAACATTTCAGGTTCCGAACAGCCGTTCGGAACGTATCTCATTCGTAAGTAGAGGAGCGTCTGTATTTAGAAATAGGTCAATAGTGTTCATTTTAAATAATAAATAATGAGAGATTTAATGGGCCGAATGGCCCCCTCTCGTTTGTAAATTTCTTCTGTTCTAATAATAAAAATAATAATAATGATTGTTTTTATTATTGGGGTGGATGTGAAAGTGAATTAATCCATTGTCACACTTTTGGGGGGATTATTAGGTCTCCCTGTAGATAAGGTTGGGGTCCCCTGATCTTTACTGATAGTAGCTGTAATATGTCAGTTTTCTGTGTAGTTGTGCTTATGCATGGTTATAATAATTGTAGCCCTTTTGGCTGTATCTCACCCTAGCCCTGCTCTGCACTCTGTTTTGTGATGATCTCCGTCACGCCGCCCCGCCATCATCCCCAAAAGACGGGAAAGAAAGCCGAAGGCGTGAGAGAGGCCGAGTTCCAGCATCACACAAACGTCCCACACACAGCCACGCCGTGCCGCTCGAACGGTCTCCAGCCGCGTCCACGCGCCGTCACGCTCTGGCGTGACTTGCTTTTCACACGCTGCACCCCCATGACGAAGGCGAAGGAGCCTTCGGGGAGGGGGGGGCTCACACCAGGCCTGAGTCACACGCGATCATTGGCGGGAGAGTGACGGCGGCGTGGGAGGGGGGAGAGGGGGCCGCCGCCCACCTGTGCTTCATAAACCCCCTGACCCCTCCGCCCCTGCGGTCTTCCCTCACATGGGCTTTAAACATGCACACCAACCTGTTTGTCTTAATTCGTCTCTGTGACCCCCTCCACCCAATTCCCCATGTCCTATCCCATTTAGTCCCATTTTTCATGGTGCGCGAAGTAGGCTTAGTGGTATTACGGTAATACGGTATACCTTGGTGTATTTGGGTATGCCGCAATTATTTCATTGCCAATATTTCATATTACTGTACTGGAAAGGTGTTGCTTTTTAAAATGCTGTAAAGTACAGTATACCGTGTTGTACTGTCTATAAGGTATGAACGAATTAAAAATTTGATACCGCCCACGCCTAGTGTTTGTGTCTGGAATGCACTGCCCTACCGGAGGTTCATTTCACAGAAGATGCTCTTCAAGGCTTGATTGATTACATTCAAACGTTTTTAAGCATTCTTATAATGAATGACAATCTCCCGTGATTGACTGGGATTACCCTAGCAATGACCGCTTGTATGGTTTGCATGTGACAAAGCACTTTGTGCATCTGATCTCAGAAGCGTGTCACAGGTGGATTGTAATGTTCCAGACCCACTAGAGCAGCTCTATTTCTGTGTTTACAGACCACGGATAAGGAGAAGGTGGACCAGCTACAAGAGGAGCTCCTGCGAACTCAGGTACCACATACATTCCATGGATGGATGGATGGATGGATGGATGGATGGATGATTTTATTGACTGCGTTCTGTGATTTCAAAGTATGTTAGCAGTCAACAGATGTGCATGGTGCTCACCTTAGCTTATGAAACCTGTGGTGATGAGTCGTGTATTGATGGCTGGACCTAAGTGGGATTTGAGGGGGACTCTGTCAGATCTGCTGCGCGTCTCACTTATGGTACCGCCCCTCCCCCCCACAGTTGAAATACCAGCGCATGCTGGAACGCCTGGAGAAAGAAAACAAGGACCTCAGGAAGGTGGTTCTTCAGAAGGACGACAAAGGCATCCACCAGCGTAAGGTTAAGGTGTGGCCCTTTCTGCTTAGCCGCTTAGCAAGATCCCCTCTGCCTGCTTTGGAAATTGTATTCTGTACCACACTATATTCATTCTCTGGATCTCCATATTAAAAGGTAGCGTTTGTGGTTTTAGTCCAATACACTGTGAGTAGATATTTGCTGAATTTTAAGTGCATTGCATTAATATCACATCCCCTCAAAGCTTCTGCATCCAGGTGGTTCCCTCTGTTTCCCTCCAGAAGTCTCTCATTGAGATGTATTCTGAAGTCTTGGACATTCTCTCTGACTATGACTCCAACTACAATACCCAGGATCATCTGCCAAGGGTACGTCAGTGTCATGTATTGAACTGCAGGGGGCGTACTCTGCTATGTATGTAACAGGGACTGCAAGTTATTTTGTGGTGAAAGAACAGGATTTCTGAACCAAAGACTGAAGGTTTAAATCTGAGCAGGAAAGCAATTCTGTCCATCAACAAGGTAAAATGCCCCCTATCCCATAATACAATGTGTCGGCTGTCCGCTTTTCTCTCATCTTTTGGGTCTACAGGTGGTTGTGGTGGGGGACCAGAGTGCTGGAAAGACCAGTGTCCTGGAGATGATCGCACAAGCTAGGATCTTCCCCCGGGGGTCTGGCGAAATGATGACCAGGTCTCCAGTCAAGGTAAGTGGATGCCGAACGCTGAGAAACCAACCCTGATCAGAGTCAAAACTCAGAACTTAGGAACCTTTACTTTCTATTTGTTGAACATACAAGAAGTGGGTATAGATTGGTGTAGGTCAAGAAGTAGCACATGTAGATGTAATACAGCAATACTGACGAATATAGAATTTACAAAATAAACAAGTACAAGAAGAACAAGGTACAAGAATTCTTACCAGGCAATGTTACTATACAACCTAGTGGAAAAGCAACAAATGCTCAATGCAAAATTGTGCAAACAGGAACAATTATACATTGCAACAAACAGTAAGAACAATATCAATGTACGAAAAAACAGAAGTAATGTAACACGGGGTATGACTGAATGGATGTGTTGTGATTGGGCACGGGCGGGGTTACGCCTTGGTGAGTTTGTTGAGGAGCAGGATATTTTCAAAAACGAAGCTACGGAGATGATGTGCAGTCTGAGTGTTGATGGACTTGCAGCGCCTCTGTGATGGCAGCAACATAGGCTCCTTTTATCTGTTCTTCTACCAGGTAACACTAAGCGAGGGACCTCACCATGTGGCCAGGTTCAAAGACAGCACCCGAGAGTTTGACTTGGGGAAGGAGGAAGATGTAAGTCGTCTGCCATGATACCGGCAGATGGGTAAATGGATTATTTTTTCTAGTAGCTGATGAAGCAGTGGTTGGTATCTCCTAAGCTTCTGGTTTCTCTGTGCACTTCACAGCTTGCCGCCTTACGACGCGAGGTCGAGATTCGAATGCGCAAGAGTGTGAAGGATGGACAGACAGTCAGCCCTGAGGTAAAGATTGTCCTTGTGTACCATGCCGTAGATACCTACTGAAAGTGGGTTACGTTGGGGCATTGACCTGAAGAAGTTTGAGAACATTGCCCAAAGAGCTTGATTCCTCCTCAATTTTAGACCATCTCACTGACTGTGACGGGTCCTGGCATCCAGAGGATGGTTCTGGTGGACTTGCCGGGAGTCATCAGCGTAAGTATCGATTTAAGAGCTGTAACCCTTTGTTTTCCATCAGCTTGAGGCAGTGAAATTTTGGATGAATTTTTGAATCCTGCTCCTACGTCTTGGACACTAATCTGGGTGTCTGTTCCTAGACTGTGACCACTGGCATGGCAGCTGACACGAAGGAGAGCATCTTCACCATGAGCAGGGCCTACATGCAGAACCCCAATGCCATCATCCTTTGCATTCAAGGTGAGACTTGGTGAGAAGGTGCAGAGCCTCTACAGCGAGAAACGGAGAGGAAGGAATTCTCATCAACAAATGCTGCAGGTTCAACTCCTGTTTAGATTTAAAGGGGCTCAAATCCCAGCTCCCCATGTGTTTAACCTGCACAGTCAGGTAGTCTGCACACTGCCACCCCTACTTTTTTCC
>JAODLC010000047.1:11624491-11644818 GCA_026781145.1 Hippopotamyrus pictus
GTGTCTTGCATATGTATACACACAATGAATATATATATATATATATATATATATATATATATATATATATATACACACACACACACACACACACAGGGTACACAGGCAGTTCTAATGGCACAAATGTCCAAAAAATGCTGTTTTAGTTTATGTGTGATGCATCTAAGGTCTAACATACTTTTCTACATACATGAGTTAAGTCAGACACTGACTAGGCCCATTAAGTATTAGCAGTGTCCAGAGGTGGGTACGCGGCTGATGATCTCACTTCCAGGAAGGCGGCCTTGTCATGGTTTACAGCTAATTGCACAGGAGGTAGTTATTTTTAACCAGCGACCCTGCTTCTGAGCGCTGCGCTAACAGCCAAGATGCCGGCCGTGAGGAGCTTTGATGTCAGTTGTCGTGTTCCGCCTCCCTCTTCCTCCCTTGGCCCCCATCGCTGGGGCCCAAATGCATTCATTAACCCCTACACGCAAGCCGTAATGGCGTCCTCACCTCCGGCCCATCCTGAAGACCAACCGAACGATTACAAAACGGCGCAGCGTAGCTCAGCCGTCTCAGACTGCAGAAGGCATCTTCCAATCTGCATTCCTGTGCTTGTAGCTATCTGACAAGCTGCGCGTTAGCATTAGCATTGAAACGATAGGTAATACGGACACAAGGCAGCTGGTAGTACAATATACAAAATGTAATCCACCTTAATAAAATTAGTCTCAGGCAAAGAATTGAAAAATGAAAACTCATACAATGCTCGCTGTCACTGCTTGCCAAGGTAGCGTGACCTCTGTGTGTCTTCTCTAGCCAGCCAAGTCTAGTTAAGTTCCCTGCGCAGAGTAACGGGCCAGTTTTGTTGCAAAACTTTGTTAATGGACGCCACCCGTGGGGCCGTCCAGGTCACGGGGAGCAATTAAATTAAGTTGGAGGCCTGGTTGGGGTCCAACTGGTCCCCCACCCCCCTGAAAGGTCAGTCCCCCACTGCTGCTGATTAATGGAAAAGGGAAGTAAAATCTGTGGCTGGTCATTAATCTGGTATTTATGTGGGGGTGGGGGGAATTCTATTCTTAATTAGCTGGTCTAGCTGCTCAACCAGTCAAGGCTTTGGATAAATTACGTGTGAGCTGATTTGCTGATCCATAACACTGTAATACCAAATTAATATACAATTATGAAGACATACAAAACAGTAACAGTATCTGATTTTTATGGCCACTCCCCCAACCAACATGCTGATTGGTTAAGCAGCCCTTCAGTAACCTCCGAAGGCCTCCAATCGCAGACCACAAATGAGACACGATCACATGCTAATCTGTTCAGGTTTGTTGCTTAACCGTGGTTCTTATGCTTCTGCTGAGAAAATGGCGTGTTCATTTAAATGTAATAGAGTTACTGGGATTATCAGACAGTGGACTAGAAGAGCTAAATATAGAAGGTTCCATATTGTAGAGATTGTGCTATATCTGACAGACTCCTGCAGGCAGACTCTGCTAATGGCAACACTAACAGTAAGCAGCCTGTGAGCCATCGGGGAAGCAGGAAGTAGATATCCTGTCACTGGTCTGGAGTCATGCCAGCCAGCTTTACTCTGGGCCTCAGAGGATCAACACCAGCAGCTGGGGGCTGTTCAGATGATCCTCTGTCTCCGGGGCAACTGGCACGATAAGTCAAGGATACCCTCTCTAAACAGCTCGACAGGTGGGAGAGAGGCTGCGGCCTGCCCTGGGAAAAGCCCCCCGGGGCAACATCTCACCTACCAGGTCTGTATTTCGGCATCCAGTACAGGGTTGGACTTCCGGCAGGGGTGAAAGGTCATGCCCCCTCTAGGGATATATCTTAGGCTCTAGATTAATCAAGATTCGCAATATCTGTGTAAGCAAATTATTCAAATCCATCAGCAGTCACCAACACCTTCTCTATACAAATTTATGTGCTTAAAAATAATTGTTTAACACTCTTTGACATGGCTTGGGAGATGTATGGAACACCAACAGGAAACCATCTTTCTTAGTTTGCCACGGATGCAAATGGGTCACGTTAACAGATTTAGCTGGACGAGGTTTAATCCTGCGCATCGGAGTGAAGTGGAGGCAGCAAAGAGTTAATCTCCAACACATCCCAAGCTGCGTAGATCCGAAACAGACCCACAGCCCCGAGGCCTTAAATAGAAAATGATTGTTGGCCGCGTGACACATGGAAGACAAGTAGGGATCACAGGGGGAGCGGGAATGTGATCCGGTAATACAGCCCAGATGGGGAAACAGGCGCACTCTGGGTAACAGTGAATCAGAGCACTTCAGGAATACGGAGCCCGCCTCCGGAGAAGCACGGCCATAAAGCACACAGCAGACCCTCAGGGAGATGTACAGCAGGCCAGCACGTTTCCAGCTTTGTGGCCCACTGTAAGATCTGCCTGTCACGATAATCTCCCCAGATGTTCGGGAGAAGCCCAGCCCCGACTTGATTCCTCGTCATTTGTGAGATCAGCATTGCGGCTGGCCCACATCTCTCCTGGCTTACTCCGTAAAGTCCTGGATGAGCATTCGTCATGGCACCTCCTCAGGGTATGACCCACACCCCAAAGCCTTGAGTCAGGACTCCCTTCCAAATTGATATCTCACTTAAATACCCAGTAACATTTTCCTGTCTAGCAAAGCTTTGACATCGAAATGCATAAGGTCCTGATTAAAAATAAGTATCACATTGTATCAAAAAAGACCTAAATGTTAAATGAATACACTTAAGTGGCTGTTCTTTCACACTGTGCTATGGCAGACACCTTTTCAGTGTGAAAGCAAGGCTCTTCCAGTATGAAAGGGGCATGTTTCTAGTTCGGGCCATGCATATTGAGTTCAGGTAGGGCAGCTGTTTTAGCTGAATGAATGGATGTGACTGTAGCCGTTGGCACCGCGGGCGGAGCGCACCAAGACGACGAAGCGGGGGACAGGATGTTGGAGTTTTTCATTCGCAGGCATCTTTTGTGTGGGCGGAGGTGAGGGGAAGCGGACAGCCAAAGCGATGACCTTCTGGGTAACGAGACTGCTCTCGGCACGCAGCCCGAATCTCCGACTGCAGTCTCACACCTTGGCTCCCACCCCCCAGAGCCGAGTTGGAACAGCCCGTAGGACTTGGAATTTACGAAGCGTGAGCAAGTTTCTGCAACCATCGGTGTCATTGCGGCGAACGTCGATGAGGTTCCAAATTCCCGTTCATCTCTTCGGGGCCTATTTGAGCATCTTGTCGAAACAGTTACTGCTCTCTCTTGTAAGGAAACTCTTGCGGTTTTCCTGTAAACCACACGTCTCCACTTAGCATGTGGAAGCCACGCTGGCCTCACTGCTGTGCCACCTTGGCCGAGTCACAACGAAACTGCCACCACTGCCAGTGAGGGAGTCACGGGGGGCCAGCTCCCTTTCCGGGAAAGGAGTCCTGCCCCCCCACCCACCTTCGGCGGGCTCCCGCCTGGAGCTCCTTTCATTAACGGCGGCTATTGTTTGATGGTGGCCTTGCTGGCAGGCCTGGACTGGCCTGAATGGCGGCCTACCTTCTTAGGCCCCTGGCGCTGCCGGCCAGGTTTCCAGGATGCCCCCAGACATGTCTGAAAACCGAGGGGGGGGGGGGCGGGAGACATAACAAAGTGGGCCAGGGCCATGCTGGGATCTCACGCACTGAAGGTCACAAGGGCCTTCAACGGAGGCGTGGGGAGTCAACAGAGGCACTGTGAGAAGCCCCCCCCCCCATCTGCCTGTTAAAAAGGGAGCTCTAGTTACTTTCCCGTGCATTCAATACGCCCCTTCGTAAAACCTGGCAAGTGGGCAAGCTGGTGCTGGTTTTGTTGGGGGCACTGGTTTGTAAGTATTCCAAAACTTCCAGATTTGTAATAGACTCGGCCAAACATACGCCTGTATGGTTCTGTTTAACAGCATCGAGTCTCACTGCAATCTTCTTGATTCGACTGCTTCGGTCTGATCTTAAAAAGTACATTAATGCTCTAGTAAACGGAAAAGGTGATTTAAATATCTGCAAAGCTTTTTATTGTAGCTGATTCTAAATGTAAAACATGGGTAATTTCAGAAACATCTTATTTCACTACTCAAAGCTGTCATCTCTTAATCCAAATGTTTAATATCCTGTGAAATGTCAAAGACACACTACTGTAGAAAGCGTTGAGCTGAGAGTGCCTTTGTTAGCCTTTGAGTAAATGTACCGAGAAGTCTCTAAAACTGTAGGAGACAAAGGAGTCTGTACTCCAAGTGATTTGTTTTTATTTTGTCATGTCGGAAGACACAATTGTACAAACACTTGACGGGGGGGGGGGGGGGGACACTTGTATCTCGCAAACTGAGAATGTCACTTTGTTGACAAACTTCAGCCTGGGCCAACACTGAGTGCCCCCCTAATTCCCTGCGCAAACTCCCAGAAACTGAGCACATTATCCAGCTTGCACTGCTGCCCAAGCCGCTAATTGCTATACAGGAAGGAAGCATGAGACAAAGCCTCCAGAGAAAGAGGACCGGCCTTTTGTTTTAGAGGCTCCCTTATCTCTTACAAACAGCTCCAGTGACATGGATTTCCCATCCAGCCTCATAGCACAGGCGGCCATGTTTTCTGTTTAGCCTGTCGCCATGGTAACTGGTCCATTCCCATCTTTCATCCCCCCCCCCCCCCCCCCCCGCCAATGAATTCTGCCCATTTTCTTTTCCAGCAGAAAACAAAACAAAAATGGGGAGGGGGGAGGGGGGCTGAATGGGCTTTGAGGTAGGTAAATGTATTCAGTGACACTGGCCGGATGACTCCATTCTCCTAGGGCCCTGTAACATTTGTTTCCAGTCTTGTCTAAGGGCTGCGACTCTGTGTTGGACCCATTGTCCCGCATGCCGTCCATACAGGCCCACAGTTAATGGAGGCCTTGTCCCAGCCTGCTGGTGCAGAAACTTTCAGCAGGAAAAACAAAGTGGGCAGCTTGGCCACCTCGGGGGCTGCTGTGAGAGGCTCTGTCTTGGCGGGACGCTCAAAGGGAGCCTTCGAGTGCCCCGTCCTCTTCATCGCTGGCCCCCTTCCCGCAACGTAAGCATCCCGTGCACCAGGCGATGTTGCAGTGGCCTTTCGGGACCCTCTGCGCTGCGACGTGATGCTGAGGAGGAGCCGGAATCAGAATGTGCCGGAACAGCCGTATCTACGGCGCCCGGTCGTGGCTCCATCATATCGGGTCTTTCTGGTGATGAGTGGTTTTCTCTGTGCATAGAAACGCAAGGCGGGGAGCGGTGGGTCAGTGGTTTAGGCCTTTATGTCTCTGATCAGAAGGTTGCTGGTTCGAGTCCCATCCTCAACAGAATAGTCACTTATCTATTGGGTCCCTGAGCAAGATATACTCTATGGACCAAAGTATTGGGACATATCCCTTAATCCCGCAGTGGCCAATCTGCAAAGGGCTGGTGTGTATGCAGGTTTTTGGGATAACCTTTAGGTCAGCTGTTCAAAACCAGGTGAGAGGACTCTTCAGCCAATCAGTCCTCTAATTAGTAATATAATTAGGGAGCTGCAGCGAAAACCCACATACACAGCGGCCCATTGCGGATAAGATTGCCCGCCCCTGGCTTAATCAGAGAATATAAGTGCTTCATTTAGACCCATTGCCATAAACTCAAGCACCTAGCCATGCAGTCAGGCTTACAAGCATTTGTGAAAGAATGGGTTGTTCCGATGAGCTCAGTGAATTGAAGTGTGGTACTGCTGCAAGATGCCACATTTGTAATAAGTCAAATTGTGAAATTGTTTCCCTGCTTGATACTCCACCGTCAACTGTATAACAAGTGGTACTACTGCAAAGTGGAAGCATTTAGGAACAACAGAAACACAGCCACAAAGTGACAGAACATGTAACATAACAAAGTAGCATCGGCGTGTGCTGAGGTGCACAGTGTGTAAAAGTCGCCAGCGCTGGCTCAATAACTGCAGAGCTCCAGACTTCCTCTGGCATTGACTCCAGCACAAACACTGTGCTCTGGGAGCTTCGTGGAATGGGCTTCCATGGCTCAGCACACGCATACAAGCCTCACATCACCCGGCGCAGTGCCAAGTGTCGAATGGAGTGGTGTAAAGCACGCTGCCACTGGACTCTGGAGCAGTGGAAACGTGTCCTGTGGAGTGAGGAATCACGCTTCTCTGTCTGGCAGTCTGATGGATGAGTCTGGGTTTGGTGGATGTCAGGAGAACGTTACCTGCCTGACTGCACTGTGCCAACTGTTAAGTTTGGTGGGGGAGGGATAATGATGTGGGCTTGTTTTTCAGGGGTTGGACTAGGCCCCTTAGTTCCAGTGATGGGGAACTCCTAATGCTTCAGCATGCAAAGACATTTTGGACAATTCTATGCTTCCAACTTTGTGGGAACAGTTTGGGGAAGGCCCTTCTCTGTTCCAACATGAATGTGCTCCAGTGCACAAAGATATAGTTGGGTGAGTTTGGTGTGGAAGAACTAGACCTCAACCCCAGCAAACACCTTTGGGATGAACATGAATGGAGAACGTGAGCATTCTAACATATATCGACCATGCTAAAGTAACACAGGACCATACAACAAACATTAGTATTAATTTCTTAAATTTTAAACATCCTACAAATGTGTAGAATTCATAAACTTTTTTTGCATAAAGGTTTTTTCATTCTTATTACTCATACATTATAATTGAAATGCATAACAGGCTATATTTATTACATTTAAAAAGTCTGTGTCCAGTGTCTAAACTTAAGAAATAAGGACAAGAAATCAACATTGTAGAAGTTGCAGAAGTTTAAGCTCAGATGGGTTAATGTCTTTACCTTTTTGAGGAGAAATGAGTGTTTCGATGGAAAATTCCACTGTCCTACCTTTGTCTTCCTGTCCCAAACTGCAGGATCCACTTTAACAAGCTTAAGTCTGACAAGTGATCGTATGTTATGCGCAGAGATCTGGCCCATTAAACATCAAACGGGGGCGGGGGGGGACCTTTCTGCAGGCAGAAGGGGGAATCGCACATAAATCTGTTTGGTCTTCTCCCTTCTGGCAAGTCTGTAAAGACATCAGGGTGCATCCAAGGCAGAGCGGCAGCAGGAAACAGGAACTGAGGTATTTCATGCTGGACAGGTGTGTGGGTTTGACCGGACACCTGCAGAGGTGTGTTGACGTTGATCTCTTCTTCTCGACAGTGAGGTGGGTTGCTGTTCCGGGGAGGGACAGGGCAAATTGGTGAGGAAAATGCGATGTTTTCTTCCTTATGCCGACTGCAGGTTCCTGTGCACGGTGCTATGTCTGCCCACACTGTTGTGATTGTGTACCAACCAGCACTAACAACCCTGTCCTCTCCACAAGATACTGACTTTGCTCATTTTACTCCTGGATTGGAATCTGCCATCATCCTTCTGCAAGAAGCGAAGACTTCTTGAAGACCTGTACTTTTTTTTCCCCACCACGTCGCCAAGGTGCTTATTGCCTGGAAACAAACTTCTTTCTCGAGTGTGCGGCTCCATTGATGTAAGAGAGCACTGGGGTGGTTGATGAATGCATGGAGACGGTGAAATTCCCATAATCCTCTTATCTGATCCTGAAAATGAAACAAGTAGACCTAACTGTTCCAGATGTGAAACTTTTTTTTTTTTCACAGAAATCTCCCTTCACATATTGTCACGTCAACCTATGAACTCACGTGACTCTGTACGTGTGTCTTGCAGGACTGTACTCTGGGGGGCATGAAATATGAAACGCTCATAATACTGACTGGTCATTGGGAAGGGGGGGGCAGTGGGGGGGATTTACTCAAACCACGGGACAGCCCTGCTAATTCGCAGTTTCCGGGAGAAGACACGGGGGCGGGGGGCGAGGGAAACCCCCCCCCATCCTCCCGATGACCAGAGGGTCGCATTCCTGGCCCGCCTCGTCACGCCAGGCGTTGTCTGTCTCAGGGCAGACGGCCTCGGATGCCTCCTCCCACGGATAGTGCCTCGAGTTGCTCACGCCCGTCGGAGCAGAAATAGCAGCCCTCTGTCGACTGTGACTCAGCCGTGGGGGGGGGGAGCCCGCATGCGACAGAGGCAGGGGGGTGGCGAGCCGCGTGGCAGGTTTAGCACGACGCCTAGACGAACAGCCAATGATCAAACCATAATACAGCCACCGGTAATCAGGCAGAAATCCACTTGAAACGTAACTGGTACCATCTCCAAACTGGCTGCAGACGCTACGCACATTTTTTACATTTTCACAAACGTGAAATCCTCGTTCCCTTCTGCGAGGCTTCAGTTCACACTGATTTAACTAGAAGTATTAAAATGCCGTGTTTACAGAAGTGCGGTTCATGCTGTTCCATCAGTGTCAGCTGTCGATGCTTCGGCTGCCCTCGCCGAGCTGCTCTGGATCATTTGGCTTAGCTGATAAAATGATGTAAGATGCAGCTGAATTTTCTCCAGTCCTGTATAAAACCCAACACTCTTCAATGCCCCCACATACATTCGTGCGTGTTCAGCTCAAGATCCATATATTCTCTTACCTATTGCCGTAAGTGGACATTTCAGGTCCAGAAAGTAAAAATCCAGACCAGGATTCTGTTTCAACCGACCAGTTGAGTACTCTGTTAATGTGACTCTTTATACTCAACTGCTTGGTTGCAACAAAATCTTGGTCTGGATTTTTACTTTCTGGACCTGGAATGTCCACCTCTGCACGTTACGCACAAAGTGTCTGGGGGGGGGTTGGTGGTGAGGAGCTTCTGGTGTGGACTCTCCGGTCCACCGCCGCTCAGTCAGAGGATGATGTCACACTGGCTTGGGGATTGTGTCACGTTGTCATTAGGGCCCGCATGTGTGTCAAGGTGCACTGGGGAAATCTGCAGCATGTGAAATAAAGCCATTGCCTAATGTGAGGTCGAGATTAAAGAATGATATCACCGTGAGAACAGAGTCATCTTCAGAAGCATCGATTGCTGCAATTTAAAGCTGCAGCAGGTCATTTTCCCCTCATCTTTTACTTTTCATGATGTGCTCTCTCTGCTCTGTACAGGGCTTGACCCAGTGAATCCATAGTGAAAAGGGTCCAATTGTAAAGGTCTTTATTTTTAAAGAGCTTGATCAACTCTCTGTTTTGTTGTTTTTACATAGTTAACAGTTTTTGCTCTTTTGCAATACTGGGTTAAGCGTGTCATTGTGCCAAAGTGTCTGTTCTTTGTTTTGCGTGAGCAGGGATCCGTCATGGCGACCAAACTCCGTGGCTGAGAACACGTGTGGAAATGAGGCGGTCGGTGTAAATACTGCAAAACACAGACTAATGGCTGGGAGACACTCGGTCCTGTGGATGCGAAAGATTCCCACAAGGAGACCAGGAAGTGTGCAGTGATGCAGGAAGTCATCAGCCCCTACCTTCCACTGGCATCCCATTGGGGTGTTTCCTGGGATAAACTCCAGGCTCACAATGACTCTGCTCTGGATAAGCAGTTGGGAGCATGTATACTGGATCTGTTCCTGCTCAGCCTGTCCACGAACAGCTGTTACATGCATTGTCCACAAGAGGGAGATGTTGGCTCTTGATTAACACAGCATCCAGTTGTGGTCATCAATCCAAAGGGGGATAACCCTGGTTGGGAAAAAAAAAGGTCCAGAGTTATATATACATACAGCACCTCAAAAAAACCTGGACCCCTTCCACCAAGTGAAACTGCTCACTGCCGTGCACTCAGATTTTAGTGTGCCTTCTTTGCAGAGGAAATACTGGGTGCACGCATGAGTGTGTGTGTGTGTGTGTGTGTCTCCATGCACACGCCAGTAATTTACCTCAGCTGCAGGCAATTATGCCTGTCTGATTCCAGTGCAGCTGCAGGTCAAGTGGTTATCTCTCTGACTGGGTAGTTTTTGTTTTGTTTTTGTTTTTTTTCGCTAAAAACGGAACAAAAACATGAAGCATAAACACAGTGTTAAACATGCATGCAGCTGAATGTTTTAATACAGGAGTTTAACTTCAGCTCCTTGTGCAGGACCTCTCAGAGAAACCAGTGACTGCGCTGCCTGCTTCCCTCTGCATTTGTACACCATGGACCATGACTGGCTTGACCTGCTTCCCATTTGTTAAATAGTTGGTTCCTCTTGGGTTAAGCCAGCCAGTGATGGACACTGTACTGTATCCAGTTCCGCCATAACTTCTCAAGCCTCATTGATACTCCGTTGGCTGTGGAGAACCTTTTCAAGTCAGAAGTCTGTATTATTTTTTTTCTTGGACCTGTTCCAAAGAGACACACATGAGTTTAACTGCTATGCATACAGCTTCAGTCCCTTACCGTTCTTCACGTTTAATTTTACAGTGTTATAGAACACGCCACAAACCACTGGAAGCTCACGTCTGGATAATTCCGCAGTCTGTCCCACGGCAATGTTTTACAGATGCAGCGCAGGAAAGGAAAGATGGTTTCTGAAGGGGCCGGAAGTATTGTCGAACTGTGGATGCATTTTCCTCGAGGGGACTCGGGGAAGGTCCACAGGAGACGTGTGAGCCTCCTGCAGATGCTTTTGTGCTACATGAAGGCAACCTCCGCAAGCTCTGGGAGTCAGTGTCACAAGCAGATGGGGAATGTTCTAGATGTGCTGACTGCCCATAGCGTCCCAGTGGTGTTATAATCTAGCACACATGTCCCTCAATGAAAAAAAAAAGTTCTTCCGAAAAATGCAATTAAAGAGCCGAATCGTCTGCGGACCGAAAAATCCTGTCACAATTAATATCCAAATGCGCGTTGCCATTGCTAGGTCATGTGTCTGGCTTAAAGTCTTTCTTCCAGTGCAAAAATTGGGACCTGCTTTGAAGAAAATGACCAAAATAACAGATTTTAAAAAGCTGAATTGCAGAATAATACGGCTTATGAATGTAGCACATTTTGAAATCGGCTATTCAGCTCAAAATCAGGGTCAGACATTTTGAAGCAGTGGCTTGTGTGACGAGAAAAGAGGGTCCAGGTGTCAGATCTGAAAATGATAAATAAAGGAAAAGGAGGAATTTATTAATACACCTGCCATGTAAAGCTACAGTACTTCCTGTTTCCCACCTGTGACACTTTTTTAGATTGGCTTATATTTCCCATTGTTGGAGAAACAGGCCGGGGGTGGAACTGGACCGAGTCAACAAAGCCGTGTAGAATCTGCCTTCAAACGCGCCGGGTCATAAAACGGCCGGCCGGTGGCCGCCTGACCGCGCGTATCCCGGGTCGCCCCTCTGTCCGCTGCCCTTCCGCCGCATGGGATTCTGATGCATCCGTAGCCAAAGAACACCGCCCGATTGTTTCGATGTGCTCCCCGGCGTCATAAACCTCTCTGAAAACCACCCCTCGTGCTTCCACAGAGCCAAGTAACACAAGGCCAGAGTGCAACACAAACGAACGAATGTATATTTTAAAAAAAAAAGCATTTGAATGCCGTACTGTTTGCTGGCTGCCTGATCCTCGGATACCGATATTATAATTGTAACTCGCCAGAGGGAAACATGGAAACTCTGTTTGTTATTATGGGATTTAAATCCATTACAAAAGGCTCTAAAGACTTTGATCATTACATGTTGCCGAGTCCCCCCCCCCGCCCAACGAAGACTTTTTTTTCTCTTAGAAGCCAGATGTTAAGATATAAGTGGGAAGATGCACTTACCTACTTCCATTTAATAAAAGTTCTGACTAAAAGTCTGTCGCTGAGTTTGGTGTTGCCGTAACACACCACTTCCTAACTTCCTATGGTGTCTGATCGGTTTTATCTCGTCATGGCTGACTCAGTTGTGCGAGGTCCAACGGACAGAGCCGCCGCATTTCTCTGTTTGCCGAAGGGATTACTGCGACCCGATTAAAGAAGGAAGTGGAAGTGTCGGGTGGGAGAAACCCCGGACCTCCGATCGGGACTCTCAGACGCTGCCGCTGGCAGACTGGTCTACGCTGAGCTTTTACAGGGTGCCGTTATACCAGTACCAGACTCACGGGATTTTGAAGTACTTCAGTTGTATGAATTGCTGATTACTTCAGTCAGAGTCGGTCAAACCAACAGGTGACAAAGGTGGCTGTCTAGAGCGCCACCTTCTGGGGGGCGCCAGCATAACAAGCCGGCAACGTAGCTTGCCTTTGGTGCCACGTTGTGTTCTGTTGGTATTGACCTTAGTGCTACGGTAGAACAAGAATCTGCATATGTGCTACACCAGCAGGACCTGGATTCAGGAAGGACTTGGATATTCCAACACATCCAGGATGCGCCAATATCCCAGCAGTACCAGGATGTTCTAGCAGGACCATTCCTGTTCCGAGACAATAGAGGGGTGGAGAGGAATCAAGCCTCTTGTTGTGATCTTTGTCCCTCCAGGGTTGCTGTTGACGCAGATGTGGAAACCACGCATCCTGGAGTGAGACCCACCAGGAACCCTTTCTCATGGAGCCTCAACTCAATGGATTAGGCAAATGCAGCTCCAGACTGGGGTGGGGATTAGTGGTCAGTGTCCTGACAAGACATGATTGATTAGACTTTTTCAGGGCACTGTATGCTAACGGAACGGGGCAGGGGGCCACGTTCGGGGGTCCAGTCCGCCCACAGATCAAGGCCACGTCAGTGGGGAATAATCCCATTTGTCATGTCCTTCTGATGATGGACTCAGATGCGGCTGGAGCTCCACCTATCTCCACCATCTGGGCCAGTCGAATCTCTGTTTTGGTAATGATCGGAAGAGAGGACAATTTTCTGAAGACCCAACTGAAGAAAGGGTCAGCTCATGTCTTTAGAGATGCCTGCGTCTCTCCAATCAGCATCCCCCTAACCCTAATCCTAACCCTAACCCTAACCCTAATCCTAACCCTAACCCTAACCCTAACCCTAACTTAATCCAGCACAAACTAATGAAAAAAGAATCATCACCCTGATATTCAGCTTTTTAGTTCATAATTACTATATATCCTGGACATATTTCATCAAACAAAACTTTTTTCAGTTATTGCCTACAGTGCTTGTATATACAGTATGTAGCTATGCTGTTTAAATGTTTTTATGATACATGTATATTTAGGACTGGGGGGAGGGGGAGGGGCAGGCCAAACTGCTGTCACGGCAGCCTCTTGGGGACGTGTCACCCTGATGACAGCCGTCCCGGAAGCCCCCGTCCTCACCTCCTCCTGTTCCGCCACACGGCCCGCAGTGAGGTGTGGGCGGCCTCTCGTCACGTACACTTTCGCGCGGGCGCACCCTGGCAATCTCACCGTTTGGCGCGTTCCACGTGGCAGCCAAGTGGGAGTGCAGAGGCAGGGGGGGGCTGGGGGGCAGATCGTCAAGCTGCACTTTGGCCCAGCTCTAAGCGTGATGTTTTGGCCGCGTGCACGGGACACGAGCAGGGCCATCAAGTGTATCAGCTGGCGAGCTGCTGCTCCAAGTTGTTAAGCTCCTCTCAACAGGTCCAAGCACGCTTGGCTGTGACGCGGCGTCCTCTTTCAGAACCCGGGCGTTACCCAGAATGCACCTCTGCGTCAGTTCCATGCAGGCACCTCGGCTTAACGGCTCATTCCCCCCGCCCCTGCCGCTCATGCACTCCGGCGCCCCCTACCCCTCGCCCTCTGCCATGGTAGGCGGTGTCCTCCAGCGGATTGTGCCGGGAAGGCGTGCCAGGCAAGGGCAGGAACCGCGACGCGATGTTTTACAGCCGGTGGATTCCATGCTGCGAGCGAGAGGCCGGCTTGCCGGGGAGAGGCGTGTGACTGTCAGAGCTGCCGAGCTTAGCGTGTAAACATGCGTGCCACGCGCGTGCGTGCGTGCGTGCGTGCGTGCGTGCGTGCGTGCGTGCGTGCGTGCGCCTGTCCCCGTATGGCTCTTCCTGTGTCACAGCTAACCTTGTGGCTGGATTGATTTCTCATCCTCACTTCCTTTGCTTCCCACAATTTGTTTGCATTAAAATAAATGTTGCGGCTTGCGACTCTCCAAACAGTGGCAAAATCTTATTCAGGATATAAACTTGCTTAAACAAAACTATTGCTGCTAACTAACTATCTATCTAACTAACTAACTAACTAGCTTAGACTTGAAATACACAGTTTTAGCTATTTTGGTGAGTGACCCAGAAGAGTCCCAGGGGACAGACTCCGTTAACAGTGTCACTGCTTCCTGAGATGTCTGCATGCTAATGATGGTGTGTGGGCGTAAGGACTGGTGGTGGGGTGGGGGTACCGGAAATCCCCGAGTAGGTGGACAGTGAGCGACAGAAGGCAGTCTGGCAGACTGCTTACCCACTCCACCCGCCTCTGCTGGTGTGGGTGGGCGCTATATGCAATTCGGCCCATCTATGACTCCCCCGGCTGCCTCTGCATTCTCAGGATGACTACCTGCCCTGGACCCCTCCCCTCGGCGCCCCATCTGTGCTCTCTGGGGCCCAGAACGAGAGGATCCAGCTGCGCTTGGAGCGAGGGCGCTTTCCTCGCCCAGAATTCCCCTGGACGGGCTCCAGTTCAGACAAACCCCTCCCCGCGCTCCTGACGGCGGCCGCAGTCAGCTCCTAAATCACCATCGGCCTCCCCGGACTAAATCACCGTCCTCCGCCGTCAAAGGGGAAACTCCTCAGCCGTCTCTGGGAGCCCCGCCAGCGGCCCGTTGTGCGTGTGTGCGGTGTGTGGGCTAGTCTCTGCACTGGGGTGGGCGGTCGGGGGGTTGCATGAGCTTTCAGGAATGTGGATAATTACATATTTCTGCGTTGGAAGAGCTTCTTCCATCGCCCACGGCTTTGGAAATGAGTCCGGCACTAATTATAAAAAAAGTGCTTATTTATTTATTGGTGCGTGCGTCACATTTACACGCTTCTCCAGCCGCGTTAATAACGTCGCCTTCTCCGCCGACTGGTTGAGGGTGTTTGCCGTGCTGACGAAGGGCTGCCATGGATAATTAGGAGGGGGGGGCCTGCCCCCCCCCCCCCCCCCCATCCCCCGAGGATGTCTTGTGGGAAGCAGGAATCAAAAAAACACGGGACCCACGCAGCCTTCCGGAGGCCTCTGGACCCGTGGCAATCGGAAGAGGCCGCTTCTTAGAAGCAGCTGCCGGCTCCTTCCTGAATGGCAGCTCCATGGGCGTGTCCCGGAACATCTGGCAGCCCTTCCCATGATTCCCTGGGGTTTGGATTTTGCATACCGCAAAAGGAAGGAAATTGTGACCCCCCCCCCCCCCCCCCCCCCCCCCCCCCCCCCCCCCAAATCTGCCTGTGTCATTCATCAAAATCAACATTTATTACAAATTAATGGTGCAGTAACAGACAGAGGTTTCGTGTGATGATACCAACACGCGATGCTCTTGTTTGCAGAACAGTCTGCGCTGTTTCCATAGTCTGCACCGAAAGCAATGGTGATTCATGAAGGACGGTATGTAGCAGAAATCCAGTCACTACGCAAACCTGGCAGCAGCAGTGGGCCTAAAAAGACGCAGATTTCACAGGTGATGCTTTGATGTACATCAGTATGTCCTGCAGATCCACAGGCTTGTTGAGTGACAGCTGGTCTGACCACTCACAACCGTTCTCAGTCTCTCATCAATCACTCAAGAGGCCCGCCTCCGAAGGTCCTTCTCACCTGCTCCAGCTTGGACAGATGAGGCCTTTGACCCCCAACCACTCTCCTTCCCTGGGTCCCATCACTCAAGCTGATGTGGGGGGGGGAGGGGGGCAGATGGAGGTGGGGTCAAGGCATGAGGTTGTCACCTTTGTGACACCGCCGTGCCTCCTGTTAATAGGGAAGATGAGGACCTGTGGGTCTGTCATCAACATTCACCGGACAGGTGACTCTATTTCACAGATTTTGTGTCATATATGCTCAGTGGCAACTTCACTTACACCTACGCATTTAAGCGCCGAATACTGAGTGCTGCATCGAGAACTGAATATATGCAACAGGCAGGCAGGGACAAGAGGTTCAGTTACTGTTTGGCTAAGTATTAAAAGGGCTACGACCGAAGCGATTATATGTGATATAATTGCCATTGACGAACGTGTTGGTTTCCGGGTCTAAGAAACCGTCACTCTCCTGAGATTTCCATGCAATACATTGTCTAGAGTTTAGGTGCCGTGAACAAAAACACAGGCGGCAAGTGCAGTGCTGTGTGTGGAAACACCTTGTTAATGAAAGAGTTCAGAGGAAAGTGGCCAAGGAGGAAGACACAAGTGAAAAAATAACGACTCAGTTCAACGTGGGGTGCACTAAGACGTCTTGGCGACCCATAAAGTGGTTCTGGAGACAAAAGGGAGTGTCCTGACCTGGTACTACAGAGGGGATTCTAATGAAATGGTCACTAAGTGTATATCAGTTTTACTCCAAACTTAAGCAGAGCAAAATCATGCGTAGTTTTTCCAGAACAATGTAAGCCTTGTTTGGACTGTCGACGATTTATGTGGTAAAGCTTGTGTGGTTTTGTGTGGATATTAACTTGTTTTTAAAAGTAAAATTAGAAGTTTTTCAACCTTTTGTTTGAGAACAAAACCCAGAAAAACACCTTTTGTTGCATTGGAGTTGGGAACCATTTGTTGCTGTAAAACAAAACTAAAAATAGCCAAAAGTCTCGTATTTTGTTTGGTTACTTATGGTTAGGTTTAGGGTCGGTTAGGGGTTAAGAGTGTATATGTATATACAGTATATGTTATATAACATAATCTTAACATATATAACATAAATGTAATCATAATGGACTAAATCTTGTGTTTTCTACTACCAGGAAATTGTCAAATCTCTGTACCAACAAATACTCCAGTAACCTTGGTTATTTTTTTAGCCCAGTACGAATTTCCTGATAAAACCACAGGGATACTAACTTGCAGAAGCTGTTTTTTGCCTTGTTCTGGTCTGTCACACACTCAGATGATGTCGTCTCAGTTGATTTAGCATCAGTACAACAGAGTGAGGCAACCCCAAAGACACAACTTGGAAACCCATTAAGCGCTTCTGGAGACAAAAAGGAAATGTGCTTCAACCTGGTATTACGTTCGGGATCCAAATCAAAGGACCACTGAGTGTATGTCGATCTAACATTTTTGTGAAGGTTCTGAAAAGCAACGAGTGGTTGTCTGTATCTCACATGCATCGGGGCGGTTGTGGGTCCCCACTCCGACGCTGACGGGAAGATAAACATAACCAGACTCGGGGATGGGACAGCTGACCACAGCCCTGCCTCCATCTGCTGTACTGCTCAGCCCCAGGAGATCGGGAACCCCTCCTCCCAGATAAACAGGTTCTGAATGACGTCACCTCGCAGGGAAACTCACCTACAGGAATGTGGCGTTCCCCACGAAGCCGCTCCAGGCCTCTCCGCATTGTCCTCGCGAAACCTCCCTCCCCACCCCACCTCAACCCCCACGTCTATCCAGCTCGACCGCATTGTCCGCTGACACATTCCTGGTGGCCCTGCCCCCCCTCCCCCAGCCTGCCACCCTGTCAGCCCCATCACTCTTAAGCGTGACAGGCAGTGGGTGACTCCTCACTGGGCGCATTGACATCCACCGCTGGGAAAAAATTTGGCCCAACAATAGGTGACATGTGTCCATGATGGGACAAGCCCCAACACGCCTGACCTTAAAGCTAACTGCAGTGCACTGGCGGGGCACTAGGGGGTGCTGGACTGGGTAACAGCTGTACCACTGATTTGTTTAGTAGGTAAATGTGAAGTTGAAACTGGTAATACGCACTGCCTGGTACTGTTTAGGACTTCAGCTTCTCTCATAGAAAATTATACAATTTCTTTTTTTTTTTTTTTTTCTCGACAATTTTTAAATTGATTTTTACTTTCTTTGCATCGCATTTGCTTTGTCCATTAAAATGAAATGATCAATAAAATCTACTTTTTTCAGCTAAAGAGCATGTTTCCGGTTTGTTGTCTTTAAGATGAGACCACCAATGACCTGAAGTCAGGCTTCCTCATCATGCCATATGTTACAGTTTTTGGAAGCAAAACTCAAGTCAGTCGCCATGAAATCCAACGAAGACCTGTCATTAAATTTCCAAAACTCAAATGTATCTCATGGACTGAGCAAGCTTTGGAAATTTGCACTTCATTTGTCGTAAACACATTTGACATTAGCGCTCAGTAAAGGGGCTGCATTAATATAATCATTTTCACCGCTAAGACTGATATAGTAACGCGAGATTCCCGACTCCCTTTAACTTGCTGTTTAAAAGCAGGTGACTGGGGAAGCGGCTTCCCATTGGTTAACTGATAGAATCAGATTATTTCCCTTCAAAGTGCTTTGATGTCCTTTGCTCAGAGCTGTGTAGTCATTGGTAACATTCCTTGATTTGGTGCCGTTAGTTTCAAAGTACTCTTTTCGGGTGGAAGCGCTAACAGCTATTACCCTCACCATGGTAATGCTTTGGGGGCGACAATGTCCCTAATGAACTTCTGCCCTCAAGGGTGTAACCCGTCCAAGAATTCTTCTGCGGGCCTCCACAAGCTGTGGTACTCTCTTAGGTGGCATCAATACTGCGCTTTTGAAAAAGATCTTTATTTAAAACACGCTCGAAAGACACTTCAAAACGTCAACGTCAAATGATCGATTAGGTAAATAACCACCATCTGATACGTTTTTTTACCCTGGATTTTAGCCAGCGTCTTCAGTTCCTTCTGTTTTTTGCACTCAGCTCATGTGGTGAGAGTTTAGAGTCCTTTTTTCTGTAATGGAGTAAAAGGAAGCATTTCAGTCTTATTTGATTAGGTGTATTGGTTTTGCTCCATAGCTATTGAAATGAAAAGGAGTTTAGTCGTGGGTGCTGAGCGGATTGGGCTGCAGGAGGACGCAGCCTCGGGGGGCCGGGGGCGGAGCCCAGGCTGGGCTCCCGATCCCCATCACAGACATCAAAGGTGGGGCCCGGCCGTCCCAATCCAATTTTACTGTTGAGCGGGTTCCCTTTTTGTGTAGGGCACTGTGGTAATCTCCAGCCCCGTCTCCACCTCTGCTGAATGCCGGTCGACCGACTCCTAATGAACTATGTTTACACTCGATTCTAGTGATGGCCAGCTGGCAGCTTACAGTACCAGGCAAAGGTCTGGACACACTTACCAACAAAGCGGCAAGACGATGGCCGTGAGCACACAGCAAGGTTATGCAATAAGACTCATCTTGGGAATAAGGAAAGAGATGGAGTGCTGTGACAGATGACCTGGCCCCCACAATCCTCCCCCAACCCCCCGACCTAAACCCTATAGAGCTGGAGCAACTTGTGCTCAGAAGTTGCGGAAAATCCTTCAGGACTGCTGGAGAAGCTACATGTCGTCTGATGAGTCATGTTTTCTGTTGCCTCATGTGAACATTGTTTACCTGGGGAAGAGATCGCAGATCGTGTACTGCAAGCTGGCGGAGGCAGTTTGATGCTCTGGGCAATGTTCTGCTGGGAAACCTTGAGTCCTGGTATTCATGTGAATGTCATTTTGACACATATCTAAACGGTGTTGTAAACCAAGTACACCCCTTCATAGCAACGGTATTCCCCGATGGCAGTGGCCTCTTTCAGTATGATAATGCACCCTGCCACACTGCAGAATTTGTTCAGGAATGATTTGCGGAACATGGGAAAGAGTTCAAGGTGTTGATTTGGCCTCCAGAATCCCCAGATCTCAATCCGATCGAACATCTCTGGGACGTGCTGGAAAAACCATGGAATCCATGGAAGCCCCACCTCACGACATACAGAACTTACAGGATCTGTTGCTAATGTCTTGGTGCCAGATACCACAGGAGGCCTTCAGAGGTCTTGTGGAGTCCAGACTGTCCAGTATCAACCCAAGCTGATACTGTGTGACTCTCATTCCTAGATTGCCAGAATGTTCCAATTTGACCTCTGACCTCATAGTCACCTTCTTATAAAAAAAAAAAAAAATCCACGAAGGCCATTTTCTATCATATAATGTTGCTTTAAATCATACATATAATTTCTGGAGTTGCTCACACAGCAGGTATGAAATATCGTTTTATTAAGATGTTAAACAGTTCAGGAGGTATGCTGCTTAGTTATGTAACCCTGGATTTCTAGGCTATATTTGGAACTTCAAAAGAGTGGATCTCCCGCTTCCTGCTTGGGTACCAACTGGGCACCCATAGAAAGGCCTGAGTGGGAGATGCCACACGCCCAGTGCCGTGTAATGGGAGCCGCCCCGGTGGCCTAATGGACTTCAAACAGCCAGTCACTTCATTCCAGTTCAGGGGGAGAAAAGTTAATTTCAAGGTTTATTAGCGATCCTGCGGTGAACCTAAAGGGATTTTCGCCTGGAAGGAATTCAGGCTGCAAATCCGGACTCACCCTGGGCGAGGAGATGCGGTTCGGCGGGGCGGGGGCATTGGCGGCCCGCGATCGGGG
>JAODLC010000047.1:11692210-11714344 GCA_026781145.1 Hippopotamyrus pictus
GGGGGGGGGGTCATGTGCGGGGTGGGGGGGGGCCGTCTCCGAGATTCACTCCTGCGTATAACATATACGGGCCCGAATCATGCTGAATTTCAAGCATTCGGTTTGTGTATGCGCGTGTGTTTGCGTGCCTGCGTGTGTGTGTGTGTGCATGCCTGCGTGTGTGTGTGTGTGTGTGTGTGTGCATGCCTGCGTGTGTGTGTGTGTGTGTGTGCATGCCTGCGTGTGTGTGTCTTTGCAATCATTACATTGTGAGCACCAGATTTCCAGATTACAATTTTGCTCGTATAAGATGCTGAATGAGGGCACTTTGGGATACGTTTGTTTCAGAGCCGCGCACATGCTCAGAGATGATGACTTAACCAACGACAACCAAAAGACAGCTTCTTAATGTCAGCGTATCAAATACAGTTAAATGAATGCTGGACTGCATGGCCTGTCTTAGTGTAAGAATTCTGGCTAGTTAAAAGACTAGATTACAGTGAAAAGTATAATGCAATCCTAACTTCAGTATTAAATGTATTTGAATCTATATGCATATAAATTTACTATGTATATACTCACCTGCTTTTAGCAAACCCCACCCAAAGCTTTAGTGGAAGGGTGGATACTTATCCAGTCACATGGCTAGATTTGCAACACACGTGCGAGTCTGCATATTTTGTGTGGTTGCCCCAATACTGCTAATATATAGCAATTCTGCGATCTGCGTAGCTGACTCCCGCTGAATGCTCAGCAGCCCTCCGGTTTCGGAGCTGTACTTGGCGTACATGCACATACATTATGCTCCTGTGCGTCTTTGCCAGCGGCAGGTGTGACGAAACATCACTCAACCCGTCCAGAAACAAAGCAGAAAGCAGAGGAAGGCCAGCTGAGCTGCAGGGTTTGTGTGTTTTTTTCTCTGCTACTAGAGAGAATAGTGTAGCCAGTAAACCGGCCTCACTCTGGGAACCCCAGTGAAAAGGGTTCGCATACAAAGTGGGTTTATTTGTCATTTTATTTCTTGGCTTGAGTAATGACTTAATCTAAAGCAACTCGGGGGTTGGAGCTGCCTACTCAGTAGGTGCTCTTGCCTGATAAAAATTCCTTTCTCTCTACCCTTTCCTCGTCTTCTTTCATTAATGCTGAACCCAGACATTTTTAGGGTCCCCTCACAGAATGCCGTGATAGAGCCCCTTTCAATAAACATTTTAATGCCACATTTATGCAGAAACTTTGGAGTGGACTGACCTGCCTTTGTGTCAGCCTTCCGGCTGTCTTTGTGTTGGCTTTCGGGTTTATTTGGCCCGGCGAGGGGTTACGGGATACCTTCCTGAAACTAAGATACTTCTTAGAATGACCTCCCCGTGTGCTTGGCATGGCGTATGAGTTGCCATAGTTTTTGTCTCAGGCGAGAGAGCGAGGCTTTGTGGCACAGAAGTCGGTGATCCTTGTGAGAACGGAAGGCGGGGAGATGCCTCCTCAGATGTGGCACTGAGAAGCAGAACAGGTGGTTCCAGAAGGTGCGGAGGGAGCTAACATTATGTTGGGGTGTCGGATTCCTAGGCAGGGCACGGGGCTGCACTTTCTCCAAGAAGTGTCATCGTCCTAATCACATGGACCTTGACTGGGGAATTCTTAAAAACAGGAAGACTTCAATCTACAGCCTCTTCTCAAAGGGGCGTGTTTAAATTTGGGAACGGCGAATGGCAACAGACCAGATTCCGACTTCGTAGGTGGCAAAAACGCGTGTTATATGCAGCGGAAACAAGTCTGGTTAGCAAAATGAAATAAATCGTAAATTTGAGTTAGACACAACACTACTGTTCCGCTGTACTATATATGGAAGGAATGATGTTTATCAAATATCACAGGTTGGGCACTTGGTCTTTGGAAGTTCGGGTATCTCAGGTCTGTCTACAGTTACATCCTTTAGATGATGAGAAGATTACAAGCTTTTCATTTAAAGAAGAGAACTAGAGAAGTATGTTTGACGGAGGAGAATCTATTTTAGTTCAAGCCAGGGGAACGAGAGGAGCGGGGGGCAAATACGGACGATAATGTGGTGCCTCTGTCACGCCAGGCGGTGTCACATGACCTACAACGTTATTCCCTCTGTCTGTTTTCTGCAGATATGACCACAACAAGCATGGACTGATAAATGAGTGGAGGTCCGAATGTCTGTTTCAATGCAGAATCCACTCCCAAAGAAAGATGAGGATGGCTGATAAGCTGGGGGTCTAGAGCTGGCTGGCGGCGTGGTGAGTGGGGGGGGGTCTACCCCACCTCGCACCTCTGCTCTTGACTCGAGCTGGGGGCTGGGTGTGGCCCGGCTGTAAAGGCTCCCGTTTGTAGAGGTGGAGGGGAGTGACGGTAGAGGTAGTGTATGGAGGTACGTTTAATGACGGATGGATGGTCAGGGGCTGAAATGAGCATGGGGGCATGCAGGCCATTTGTGCTCTGATGGTGAATAGGGGCTTGGTGTGACTGAACCAGAATGCTTACAAAGTCATACCCAGAAAGTCCATGCTAGGCTTATTTTCTTCTGACACACAGCAACTACTCTTCCTCTCTTTCCACGTGCTGTGAAACACTAATTAGACGTTATGCACTTATAGGAGGACACATGCCGCACTGTATTCGGGCTTCTGAGCTGGCCCTCATTCAGGAAATAGCTCTGGCTATACAGGGAAAGGAGTTGTTTTCAGATAACATGTGGAAGACACAACAGCTCCTTTGTGTTTACAAAGTACATGGTCAATATATATTTTTAGCTGTTTCACCAGGACGGAATTGGTTGAGTAGCATCTGACAAAGGCCTTCGTTGCAGGAAGGGCTCTCGTTTGCTGCGGCCTGCTGGAATCAGGGATTAGAAGGCCTGCTCTGGACAAACGTGAAGGAGGAACCTCGCGGTACATTCATCTAGGCCACAAATACTGCCAGCGGGCAGCGGGGGGGGATGCTTGGCCTCCTGAGGAGGAAGGTGAAATCTCAGGAGAAGAGGGAGAATGCGGGGAGCCTGGGACGCGGGTCAGGGTCACGGGTAGGGGCTGAGCCTCTTAAGGCAACAATGCTAATCCTTTAGCATGCTTGGCTACCCTGGTAGACATTTCCAGAATGATCAGACAAGGAGGTGCTCAGCAGAGCCCTTATCTTGCTTTTAGGGAACCAGCATGAAGAGTGGTTTTGGGGGGGGGGGTGTTTTCTTTAGTAGAAGCCCTTTGGCACAGCCTTAAGGGAACATGGCGGCCTGGGGGGGCTACATCTCCATGACGGGGCACTGGGAGCCACTCAGTAGACAAAGAGTAGGAGTTTGGGTTCGAGCTTGGCTGGTGGCAGGGCCTCACATAGACCCAAAGAGGCGTGTCCACTTCCCCACTGTCTCGCCCTTTATTTATGCTATTCCACCGCACCCCCCACACCCCCCCAAACACACACAGACATACCTCTGGGCTGTGTTTATTTTTGCAGAGCGTTGAGGTGAGATAGATCACCGCAGAGGGGCCACGGTGATGGCCGAACGTGGGGCTGTTTGTATGACGGGGAGAGGCTCCCTCCCCAAGACCAATTGCATAACTCTGTTGGGCTGGATTAGAAGTGCAGAATTGGTGGGGGTGGGGGGGTGAAAATACTGTGTAAGGCTAAATCCATTGGAACGATGGGGGCTTCCGTGTTGCACGGTGAATGAGCGCCACACAAGGCTTCTTCACACTGGGAAGGGGGGGGGGGTGGTTGGACTGGGGGTGGGGCCAGGGTGCTTTTTTGATTAAAACACCCCCTTCAGTGCTACACCTGGTCGGGCCCGTGGAACGCTGCTCAAGTTCATTTTTGCACATGTGGTGTTTGTGTGCGTTGACGTTCAGGAGTTTCGGTGTTCGTATGTTTGCCGGCGCTCCTGCATGCGTTAGTGTTAACAGGCATCTCACAGCCACCGCAATTTGATAGCTCACAAAGGATTTGGGTCACAAAGGACAAGGCAAAAGTGACTCGTGCCTTTGGAATGCGCAGCCTCTCGACTTGAAATTTATGCCGTCAAATAAAATAAGGGTTCAGGAGCTGCTTAGCTAGCAGCCATGACCTCAGAGAGAATGCTTTTATGAAATGTCCACTGCGTTGTGTAGCTGACAGCAGACAGCATGAAATACTTCCAAGCTGCGTAGTACTAAAAGAAAAAGATGATCATTCCCTAAGCTGAATGAAGGCATAGCAGTAATATGTAAGTGATCCCGGTCCAAAACATGATCTTGATCTGACAATGTTTGTATCACAGAATCTTCAGAGAAGCCATTCCGAAATGTCTGAGGAAGTATAAGGGCAAACAGCAAACAATAGTATCATTTTATGTATCACGGAACTATGAATAAGTCACAATATTTCTATTAGTGTAATTCATCGTGCTGATGTTTAATTTGAGTCACACGCTCATCTTAAAATTATGTCATTTGTTGATTCGTGGGAATTAGACAAATGACCTTGTGTGTTCAGCCTTGGCAGGGTTGGAATTATTCGGGGGGAAACTATACAGTTGTAAGGCAGATTTAGGGTCTGTGTTTCTTTATCCCAAGTCCGGGTTAATTATTAGCTCCTACTTTTGTCAGGAGTTTAGCCAAAATGTCTCCCTTTATTTCAGTCGAATGGGCCCTGACTTTTTTTGTGGTGCCTCTATTGGCCTGGCAGTTTGGAAATGGATTAGTTTTTAAGCTGGTGCTCTTCCGATGGTGAGGGAGACTTTTCGTGGGGGGATGGGACGCCTCATTGTATGTCTGGCCCGCACCACATCTGAAGTGGCCTCGTCTCTGCCGTGTACCTGCATGATTAGGGATGGTAATCCACTGAGCCGCGCCTCCGGAGAGTGGCCAGCTCCGTCACCTGGGATCCAGAGTGAAAAAGGGAGAGAGGGGCGATACTTGGGTTGCGTCTGAGGTCATTTCCTGTTGCCCTGTTCCTGTAGCAGAGGAAACTGCATTACCTACTCGCGTGACTCCACCCCCTGACATTTCTGAAATGGTGGGGCATGATGTGTGGAGCGTAGCGGCAGAGATGCGGATCACACGCCTCCTTTGTGCCCCAGGAAAGTGCTGCAAATGGGATTAAAATAGTGGATTATGGGGGATATAAAATGGATTGTGCAAAGCAGCCTTTGATCCTCAAGGAAATGGGGGAGGGGCCAGGATGGAGAATGGAGGGATTTTCATGGGGAAATGGACCATCGCCTGGTGATCGTAGCTTCCGTAGCTTACCTCACCCGCTCAAGGCTGCTTGGATTTTAATTGTTTTTCCTGTGTTTGAAGAACAAAAGGCATTTATAAACACGAACAGTAATTGGGGAAAAAAAAAAAAAAAAAAGCAGCCGTCACATACGCAAACACAAGAAAAATCAGGCAACTCCAAACGTACGTACACTGCAGGAGTGAGAAATGTACACACATCCCTGGAAGTATGAGGCTATGGAGCTGCCTATTCCAGCCATCATGCCAACCCCAAAACAATTCATCTATCCACCTTCCAGTTGCTTGGCCAGTATGGGTTCTCTGTGAACCTGTAGCCTATCCTAAGAATTACAGGACAGGGGGCACCCTAACTAGGATGCCAGTCCCAAACACTCACAGTCACACACCATAGGCCATTTATAGCTGTCCATTCACCTAGCTCTGTATTTTTGGACCGTCGGAGTACTGGAATACGTGGAGAAAACCATGCAACGCAAGAAGAACATGCAAGCTCTACACACATGGATCAAACTCCCAACACTGCCCACTGTCCTCAAAGCAACATATTTTATGTTTATTCCGAGATGGATAGTTCAGGTCCAGATAGTAAAAGTCCAGACCAAGATTTTGTTCCAACCAACCCATTGAGTATAAAGAGTCACAGTCACGGAGTACTCAGTTGGCTGGTTGAAACAAAATCTTGGTCTGGATTTTTACTTATGTGTATTTATAACAACACTCCACGTGCCAGAGAAGTGGCTGTGGAAGACTGATGGATTGACTAATAATAGCTACATATTAATAATGCAACATAAGAACGGAGCACCTGTATTTCTGATTAACTGTTCACCCATATGGTCTTGTCGACTAGTATAAAAATATTCTGACTTAGTCATTCTTCCTTTTAAATTGCACATATACAGGTATAGTACATCTTCGAGAATGCCATCTTGATTTTGATTGATTATCAATATGTACAATAATTTGAAAGTTGTCAGACATAAAATAGACCTTATGTGAGGAGCTTTCCTCCTGATCGTATGTTTATCTTATTTTTATTTTAGTATTATTAGTATTTATTTTAGTAGTATTAAATCAGTGTAGGAGGGAAATTTGTAAGCAGCTTCAAGTTTGTTGGATTCAGGAACGTACCGTGCCTGTTCTTCTGTTCGGTAGCAGTCACAGTCGTCACGGGGCTCCTTCACTAGTGCCCGCTCCTGTGATTCTGAGGCGCTCAGCAGAAACTCACAGAGCATCTGGGGGACGTGGTGCCGGAAACGAGGGGAAAAGAAGAACAGGAGAGCAGGAGACTCCAGAAACGGACGGCTCACAGAGGGTACGTCTCCTTCGCTGTTAGCGACAGAGCCAGCGTAGGGAGGAAGGTCACCTCTGCGAGGACTGGTATGTTCTAGGGGCCTCCAGAACTCCCCCCACGATGACACCTGCCCAACCCAAGCACCCGAACCCAAGCCAGTGCCCCACTGTGGATCTGTCTACCTTGACTTTTGTTCCCCAGCCCAAAGGTCACTGTAACGCTCCCTACATTCTGCATTTTTACCAATGTAACATTTGTAAGCGTTACGGTGTTGGTGGTGTGCTCTATCGGATACGTCCTGTATTTGGCGTAGATTATATAGCTATGGCTGATCACGTGACTGATCCTTCTTTCAAAAAAAAAAAGCGGAAAACATATTTATAGAATAATTTCAGTCTTACGGTGAAACTTAAGCAGCTGCTGTGGTTTTTTCTGGTTTTTTTGAGCAGAACTTGGGCTTCAAGACGTCCAAAAGGCACGGCGCCCTTGTTAACGCGAGTAATATCATTAAGGCCAATTATGAGTGGAGCGTGTCCGTGACAGTTATTATTTGTGCCGATGACGCTCAGGACTTTGGGCTTTTCTCACTGCCGCTGAGTGTTAGCTTAGCGGGAGGCTGGCAGCACAACAGACCTACTGATTTAGCAATAGGCTAATGAAATAACAGCCGCAGTGTGGTGCCCAGCGTGGGGGCGTCACAGCAGGGCTGGGGGGGGAGCCTGGCTGGCGGTGGCAGGTACTCTTCATCCAGCCCGGCGGGGGCCATTTTCTGACAGCCCGGCCTCCTGCTGCTAGAAATTTGTCGGCCCTTTTCTGAGAGGATTGCTGTAGGGCCCCGATTAGAGACCAGGGGAAGTAAAAACTCAATGAGGCCTTGGGGTGGATGTTCCAGAAGTAAGAGTACACCCACCTCTTATTCTCCTCTGGGGATCCGCTGCTTCGTTTGCTTCCCATCCTGCTGTGGACAGCTTTATTGCCGTGGGTCACTGGCGTCCAGGGGATGGCTGGACATTGCAATGGAAAATAAAGTTCCATGACTGGACCCTCTGAGCATCCTGGAGACCATCTCTGCAGATAAACAACTCATCTGCAGAACCACCGATGAAGTCAATGAAGGCCACTGAGGCTAAACTAACAACTACAAGGGTTCCTTGAAGTTTTGTTCTTCATCTGTCCCTCTACCATTCCTTTAATCTCCTCTCCTCAAATTTATGCTCAGAAAACTTGCCTTACATACGATCGGTAAAGCAAACCATTAACTCGTTTGGTGGAGAGCGTGTAACACCTTAAGACCTTCCAGTTTCAAAAGGAGTCCATTTTCTTGGGATTGTCAAGGGTTTTTGTCAAGCTTACTTTTAAACATGTGACTGTGGCTTAAAAGCACTATCAACCTCAGAAGTAACACAATGTACACGCAGTCCATTTTCTAGCTGTTATTACATACGTTTGCTATTATATTGAACAACTGTTTGCATTATCTCTATCAGCTCGAGCCTTTCATATCTGTAGATTGTACTGAGAATGTAAAATCTTAAAAAGAAACATCTAGAAAATCCTTGTCATTTCCAGGTCAAAGAAATCTTAAGTGTAAGCAAGAAGGACTGCTAGATTCACCAGCTGATTTAACAATTAGCAGCTCTTTGCCATGAAAATTAAATTATATGCTTTATTGTTGAACACTCTAAACTGAATGCTTGCCCAATTTCATTCAGTTTTTCCTCCCTGTGTCATCTGAATGGGCACTGGTGAGAAACAGTGAATTTATTCCTGTTGGGGAGATTTGTTTGGGCTGGCGTTCCATTCCATTCTTCTTGCACAGCTGTGAAGAAAGTGACTGTTTTGATTGAATATAATAGATCTCTGTCCATCTGGGTTTTCCTGGTGGTTCCTCCATATGGGACTAGCAGTCAATTAAGCTTGCCGCTTCGCTAACCCCTGTCCGGCGAAACACCAGCGGTAAAACCTCGGCGGGAGTCTCCCCCATTGGGCGAGGTCTTTGAGAGAGTCCCAGAAAGACATTCAACAAAGGCGCGCTCCTCCATGTGTCAATGACTCCTCGCTTTGTGGCCTTTTTCGGCCCCCACAATGGAAGGGGGCTGCTCTTGTTTGCCCAAGAGGAGGTTTAATGGCCCATCGAAGGACAATGGGGCGGCTTTCACCGCGCCGAAAGCGTATCCTGGGCCGTAGGGACGGGGTGGGGACAGGACGGACCGGGACATTCGCGCCGATGCGGATGACTGGCAGGGGGAGAAAGGAGCCCTTTGAGACCAAGAGCAGGTCCCAGCTGCCCCCCCGAGCCCCTCACCTTGCCCCTGAACACCCAGGACCCTCCCCCTCTACAATGGGCAAAGCAAGCGTGTCGAGGGCCTCAGATTGCCACTCCTGAATGGGATCGGAAGGGTAAACATCAGCACCACAGACGGTAAGGCAAATTCGCAGTCCTACCCTCCTCCATTGACCCCATCCATACTCCTTTGAGCCGCTCGTCCTTTCTTTGCTTTCATGCCACCGTTTCCATCCCCAAGCTTTAGTCTGATGCTATTTTTCCCATACCTTGCAATGGGTCGTGCGGCAGGAATAACGTTAGTTCTGCCCCGGCTACTCTTTTCGCTGTGACTCTCAGTGTGGCAGGTATTTGGGGCAATTATCGCACAGTCATTAATCATGGGGGCACCGGGGTCCTGGTGACAGCCTTAATGCGATTGGCTAATAGGACGAAGTGGCCCACTATATCAGAAAAATATCAACCATTTACAATTAGTTGGTTTTCGACTGGGCAATTTTCTTCATTTTCAAGGCAAAAAAAATTCACTTGGCACCCATTATACATTAAGATATTCTGCGTCGTTGTGATTGTGATGTGAAACTGAATGATTCAATTTGGGGGAAATCAAATGATAAGCATTCAAGATTCATATAGAAAACCAGCATTAAGAAAACCATAGTTACGGCCCATTAGAGTCCAGATATAGTTTCTTTGTTCAAACCTTAATTGGTTTGGCTTAGATACTTTTTCCCTGTATTAATCTACAGTTTGAACAGGAGTTGCCAAATTGCCCATAGGTGTCAATTTATGTGATTGTTGCGTTCCCAGTGACGGGTTGGCACCCTGTCCTGGGTTAATCCTTGCCTCGTGCCTGTAGCTTTTGAGACAGGCTCTGTATCCTCACGACCATGCATAGGACAAGCAAGTATGGAAAATGGATGGATGGATGGATGGAGGGAGGGAGGGATGGATGGGGATGGATCTACAGTTTTGATAGCGATGTTTGTATTCCCTTTTTCAACACTAAATTTAATACGGGAGCTTTTGTAATTCCAGACAACCAGAGCAAACTACGGGGTTGGTTCTCTGCCAGGAAAATGACGACCTTCTGCTGATCTTCCTCACCCAAACTCAGATGCTGCATGCAGTCGCTCAGCACCTGCAGCTAGGAGTCACTGTCCCATCAGGGTGAGTCTTCATTACAGCTAGAGCTTTATGTGACATTATAATGAGTCGTCAGTAACAGCCAGTGGTTTCTAAGTGAATCTAATGGCTCCTTCCAGTGTCTTAAAACACATCAGTAGATTTTTCTTACTTTACCATTACATTACCGTTTCTGTTACAATTGTTGTTGCACCATAAGTTTACTTTAGCTAGACCTTCATTACTTCAAGGTCATTTCCGTTATATTATGTATCATATCAGTTTCTGCAAATTCAATTCCGATCATTGATTCAAAGTATTGACCTGTGTGATGGTCAGTGTGCAGCTCTGTAAAACCCCCCAGGTTCCTCCAGGAGCCCCTTCTCGTGTGTTAAACATTTCGCCGTGGTCTAAAAACTCTGTAAGCAGGGCTGCTCATAACTGGTACGCGAGTACGCATTCACCTTTAAAACCGACACGTGCGGCAATCGATTGCTGTCACAGCACAAATGCGCATGAAATGCGTACGCATTTGCGCTGCTACGACAAGAAATTACGGTGCATTTTAAGCTTTATACCGCAAATGAAATATGAATGAGCATATAAAGGTTAAAATGCACGATAATTTGAATGTACACACAGTGTATGCACGAGACCTTTACCATGTGTTATTACATACCCACATGGTACTTTAACTGTCTTCATTTCATGTAGCATTTCCGTGTCTTCAGTTCTTCCTGCAGAGAGCTATGAGCCCACCCCACTGACTGACGACCGGTCAGCTTCGCCAGAGTTTCCCGTCAGCTGCAGGATGGTTAACGAAGTAGAGTAAACTTTGGCTGACCCAAATCTCCCTGACAGCGAAAAGGATGCCACCACTCTTTTCTAAGCAGACCGTCCAGGCCAGATATCTACATTACTTTACTTAATGGTTTCTGCCATTAATAAATTAGTGTTTGGCTTTTTTGTTTTTTGATACGACGCAGAAGAGACCTGAATGCCTTTCACTGATACGACAGCTGTCTCTCTGAAAAATAACCCTTCGTTAGTGCAGATAATGCTGGTGCCAAGACTAAAGAATATCTTTGGTCCAAGTGTTGGAGTTCACAGTGAAGGAAGAAGATAGACGGAGTTGATGGCAAGACTGAAACCCAGACAGTAGACACTAGAATGAGTTCATCAGATGTGGGGATGACTTTAGTCTGAATGTCTCATAGGAAAACAGATCAGGTTTGGTGGGGGGGGGGGGGTTTACAAAAGGGGAGATTCAAGCCTGGTTGTGGGAAGCACCACAGGGGGCTCGGCGATCGCTCACTGTGCTTCCCGGTGGGGGTCTGTGGCCCCCTGCGGGGGGGGGCGGCGGCCCTGTTCTGCTCAGGCATTTCGTCTCTATCAGGTGATGGAGTGAGTCTTACCTCCCCCCCACCACAGTGTAGGAGTTTCCCACACAGAGAGCAGCATCACCCAACCCTAGGCAATGCACTGGGCGCAGGCAGCCTGGGAGGAGGGGTGGCTTGGCAGATGTCCTGATCCCAGCGTTCCCAGTGGGAAGCCCTGGGCATCCCACTGCGAGACTTTCAGGGAATAAGCGTCACCTCTGCCCTGCACCCATCTGAGGCCATCGAGGACCTCCGCACAGCGCTGCGGTCACGCTCACCCTTTATATTTACATTCCTAAAACACAACTTACTTAACTTCCTAACTTACTTACTTAATGAGTAATATTGAAGGTATGTGTTTGTCAGACTATAAACTGAAAATGTGACGATTTTGGGTTTGCGTATGGGAATTTATTTTTCTTTTTAAAGAGAAAATACTGCTGCATTTCCTTCAGCTAAGAAAACCATCTGTAAATTATGACACATCGGGGATGAATATTAAACATCTGCATCCAGTGAGGCCCCTACAGGCAGCAGTGAGGGTCTCCGGTGCTCAAAATGTACTGATTCCGGTCATTTAGTCGAGCAATCACTGAGTATCCTGTCATATAATGGGGGCAGACGGACACCAGGGTTGCTAAAAAAGACTTTTGCATTGTGTTCTGCGAATTCACTCTGTGGTAAAATCACAAGAACCAGTATAAAGAATCAGCTGCGTTGGAACAACTGGGATTTGTTTGACGCAGAGCAGTCAGTGCTGACTGGTGGAGGATGTTGGTGAGTTGACCAGTTGACCTTGTATACAGTATAGTTTTTTTGCCTGTAAGAGGTTTAGTCTATTTCTGAAGGTCTGGGGATTTTTAACAGGTAAGTGGTTGCCATAGGAGATACGGCCCAGCTGGATAGTTTTACACTTAGCATCAGGTGATTCGTGAGCTGCAACAGGATTGGTCTTTTCTCAAATCATGTGATTGGCCGAGGGCATTTATGTTCTTGATCTCACTTTTGTGACAGTTTCCTGCTCTTGCCACTAGACTTTACGTACCTTTGCTGGAATAAAATCGCGCACATTGTCTGGGATGTTGAATGACAATATACAATGACATCTGCCAATCCTCCTCGTCTATCACCTTTTGCTGTCTGCTGGAACAGCGGTATCCCATAATGCCATAAGAAACACTTAAAGATATGATGCAACTGACTGGCAACGTGGTTTGACGCAGAAGGTGGGGGGGAGGCTTTTTTTTAAACTGGAGTTTGACTTAACTTACTGTGGGAATGGTGTTACTTTCAGGAGCTCGACAGAGAAATGTGCAAGTAGCACGACTCGGGGAAAGGAATTCCAGAAAAGGACCCCAGCACAGCGGACGGGGGCCAGCAGTAGACGAGGAGCAATGCTGGGCGGGGTTGGGGGGTGCTTCCTGGAAAGGCTTCCACCGATGGGGGTCCTGGCCGTACCAGTAGTTAGCGGGGAGAGCAAATGAAAGCCTGCTGCGGGGGATTAGGGCCATAAACTCTGGACAGGACGGCGTGTGTCTGTGGGGGTGCGGGACGTCCGCCCGTAAACTCCCCCCCCCTCCCCATCGGACCTCCTTGTGTGGCGGATGTTACTCCCCCCACACACGGGGCCAGGTGCAGCTGTCCAAACCGCAGGCCCCGGGGACTGGAGGAAGAGGGGGTGGGCTGGTGCGAGCCTGGGGGAGGGAGCATTTGGGCGGCACGTCCGGAGGCCCTGTCTTAAGAAAGGCCAGACACTTGGCCTGAGTCAGGGCGACCCCCCCCCTCAGATGGCATGTGCCGCTTACCTCATGGTGCGGTCTCGCCTTCCCCGCCAGTGTCTGAGAGGGTGCGTCTGGGAAGGAAATATATTTTCAAGGGAGGGGGGAGAGGGGGAAAGAGAAGACGGGAGGCATGACAGCGCGGCTGACGGGGCAGGAGGCCACGGAGGAGTGCGGAAACTAAAGCGCTGTTTTTAGCCTCGGGTCACATTCCTGTACGGACACATCCCAGGGTGGGGGGGCGAGGGGGGGTCCTGCTCTGTCTGACAGACCCAGGGGCGTACCTCAGAGAGTGGGGCCATAACCTGCAGGTGCACCTCAAAAGCCAGACAAATGTCACGCTCAATGGCTTCATCCCCAGACGTTACCCCCCCAGAGCTATCTGATCGAAGCATCGAGCGACATCGTTACAGGCAGGGCCGATTTCCAGCAGTGACGCTTGTCCCGTTTCATCGAGGCGGAAGCTGACTCACAGATGTGTTTGGATCGAAGGCTTAAAGGATCCAACTGCCGGACCTGTGTGGCAGTTTTAATGACATCTGCAGCATATTATGTGTCGTTCTTTTAATGACATCCTTATCCAAAAGGCGGCTGCCCCCCCAAATTCCTGAGTGGGTTCTAAACCCAAACGCTGCTGCGAACATCTGGGTTCTAGACCAGCCAACAGATGTGCTTGTAGGGTCTGGGTTATGTTTACAGCCAATGATGGTCCTCACCCAGACATACCGAAATTAGAGGCAAAATTCTGGGAAACATAAGTTTTTATTTTTTTATTTTTGTTACTAAATGTGCCTCAGAGTTAAGATTATAAACGATCAGGATAGACATTCATTTTCTATACATAAATAATTATATATACAAATATGTTTTGATGTGTTTATTAACAATGAAGGTCTGTCTGTCTGTCTTTTCTGAGATGAACAGTCATAAAAGGTTCCCTCATATTAAAAAATAATAAGAATTAATTGAAAAAGAAAAGGGGTGACTTGAGAAAAGCCCCCACTTGTAGATTCGTTCTCTGGGACTCAGCGGAGGTGGAATGTACTTTTGAAAGCAGGGCCTCTCAAAGCCGTCTGAACTCGCTGGGGTCTCCCGACATCTCTGAGGGGCCCGCCCCCCCCCCCCCGCAACTTGCCCTGGTTTTCCGGAGAGTTACATAAACAACAAAGACGATAAGAAGCAAACTCTGTGTCTGTGTATCTCTTCAGGCCCATCTCCCTCTCATTAACTGGAGAAAAAATTGAGGTGATTTTTTTTCCCCCAAAATTTAATAAAATCAAGCAAGTGGTCAAAAACACAGGTAAGTAAATGCTTATTGCAATTGTGTCCTTTTCTTCAGCCTCTCCGTTTATCCAGGTTAGACCCTCATAAACATCAACTGGACTGGATCTCCAGCGAGCCTCCTCAAAGGCCACCCTGCGGGGTCTCCTCCACACCCCTGTAGCGTACGGGAAGTCATTTTATTGTTCCCACCGAATGGTTTCAAAGTTCTTCACGTGGTAATTGGCCTGAGCCCAGCGGTGGGTCCCTCTGTTCCCCTTTGACTCGGTCGGCACCGGGGACTGGAGAAGCTCGATATGGAAACCAGCTGTGAAGCCTCCAGTACCTTCTATGGCGGATAAACCCAAACCTGGGGAGGATTTGGAAGCAACTGAAACTCCCTGTTGGGTTTAATAATGATCAGATTTGTAATGTTGTTCCACAGGCTTGGGTCTATAGACACGGCCAGTGTCCTACTGGGGAAACACATGTGCTGACAAGGAAGTGTGCTTCTTAATGGCGGTGACTAATCGTTCCAACAAAACAGGTTGTTACTAACATGCCTGAGACTCACATTCCTCCGCATTAAAGACTGACTGTTAAAATGCCTCTCGTTCAGTTATAGTCATTTGTAGACGATCCCTTAGTTTAGCTATGGATGTCAGTGCTGATGTCCCCTATTCTCACAGCGTCTCATACGGCAGCTGTACTGTAATGAGCATGTATAGGGGTCATAGGAAGTTTTGGGGTGAAAATGTCTTGGTTTTATAACAAAAATCATTACCGAATTGATTTGTTTACTATATACATATATTGCACACCACAGGTTTTTAGTACATTTCCATTTAATTCATAAACTGCAGATTTTTAATTCTCGTTGCTTTGGAAAGTTGTGCGAACAACTATCATTGAAAATAAAAGTCAAATAAAGCAAGTTTCCTTTATGACATGGAAAGAGCATGTAACAGTGCATATCTGACATCCTATGAACTGGTTGTGTGGTGACGGCATAGGCAAATTCTACGCTGTCCTTCAATTTTAAATGTTAAATGTACTAGTTAACTGTTTCATCCCATGAACTAGAGCATTATTTATTATCCCTTGTAGAAAGAATGCCTTAAATTCTTCTGCGGTTATAATCGCTAGAGGAGATAGTGGATGTTTTAGTAAATGTTAAGTGGGTAACATGCAAAAGTAGAAAATCTCAGTGTGTACAAAAACTTTTGACCGGTAGTAAAAAAAATGATGACACTTAATAAAAAGAAAATATGTGTGCAGAAGATATGTGCAGATATGTTAAATCACTGCTTGTCAATGGACTTTTGCCATGAAACCAATAAATTAGCAACATTTTTAAACAAGCAAGAGAGTGTCCCAAGACTTTCTGTGAGCGCCGTATGTAACATCCTGGTTCAACTGTAGGATCCTTTTTGTATAAGTCTCACAGACATCAACATTTTGAACAGTATGCGCTCTCCCTGTCATGACCCGTCCTGTTCATCTTCCGGTATGACCAGTAGGGGTCGCTGCTGGTCCTCCAGATCCCTTGTGCTTCTTCCCAGGTTTGTCTTTCTCGTTATCCCCAACCCTAATGTGCTAACCATCCACACCTGCATCATGTCAGCCCCTCGTTAGTCCTGTATAGAATTGCCTCCCAGTCCTGTGAAGTCAGTCTTGTTGCTTGTGCCATTCCCGATACTAGTCTTCCCGTTTGACTCCCTGCAGTCCTGTTTTTTTTCCCTGATCCTCTGTTGACCCCCCAAAAAAACCCCTTTGTTCTCCTAATGCCTATCCTCGCATCCTTCATTTAGCAAATCGCAACACTCTCCCAGAGGTGGTTTCCTCCAGGTACTCCAGTTTCCTCCCTATCCGGCGTCTCTAAATTGCTTAGATAATATTATTTTGTGTGTGTGTGTGCGTGTGTGTCTGCCTGGCTGTCTGTGTGCCCTATAATGGACGGGCATCCGGCCTAGGATGTGCCCCGCCCGTGTGCCCTCTGCTACCAGGGACAGAATCTAGACCCCTCGCGTGACTGAGGAGGGAAAGCAGTTAGAAGACACAAGGATGGAGGAAACATAAAATGTCTATGGTCCATCTGGCTTATTAGTTTCATGTATTTTTAGTTAATGGTCATACATGAGTTCCCCTTTTTTTCCTCTTTAGAAAATGTCTCCTCGGTCCCAAGCTAAGGCCTGGAAATTACAGGCGAGTGTGTGACAAAGGGAGAAGCCCCGCCCATCTCCTTTTAGATTGAGTCTTTTTATTTTTTTAACATCTATGATGTCACTGGATTCTCTGGGGGGGTTTGGCTGAGTGCCAACAGGTTAAAGATGAGAAGAACAATGCCAGAGAGGTGTCGCTTTCCATCACTGCAGCCTCGTCACAACAGCTCCCAGGGAACGCCCCCCCCCCCCGACACATATACACCGCTGCTGTCATCTCCGGCTTGGCGCAGAACACGGCTTGCCACCCGGCTTGGGTTACGCCCCCCAGGTCATAAATATACTTTCAGTGCAGGTGTTAGTTCAAAGCAGGGGTTATGGGAGGCAGTACGGGTGGGGCGTGGGGGTCACACGCTCCAGGTTCCCACACGCTCCTAATTTTCAAGTGCTCCTGATCCCAACACACACTGGGTTCCCACATGTTCTCAATCTCCACACGGTCCTGGTTCTCACATGTTCCTGATCTCCACACACTCTGGGTTTCCACACATTCTGGATCCCCACATGTTCAGGGTTCCCACATGTTCCTGATCTCCACATGCTCCAGGTTCCCATAGACCCTGAGCTGCTTCCTGCCCCCATTGGGATCTCCTCCCCCCCCCCCCCCCCCACACACACTTTATGCTCAAAGCTCCTTGTGAGACTCGTGTTGGTTCGCATTAGCACTCCATTACCAGGTGTGGGCTGGCTGCTTCCGTGAGGCTGTGCTTCTTGTTATGGTGGAGGCCTGAGGTAAAGACATTTCCATTAGTGTGGCGGTACGGATCAGCGTGATGCACTGCGTGAGACCACTGGATGGCAGACCTCAGGAAACCGATACAGGGTGTGATGGGAAGCAGGCTCCAGTGCAGGTCACTGGGAAATATCAGGAACGGGAACCAGGACTCAGGAACCAGGAAATGCGGCAGAAGCACAAAAACAAGACAACCACCACAAACCTGCTACACCATCTGTGGAATTTGGGCTAACCAAGACCTTGGTCACGGAAACGAGATGTTGGGTAATTAAAACCATGAAACCAGAGACAAGATGCTAGCTAACTAAAACAGAACCAAGCCAGAGGTGAGACTCCAGTAATCCTAACCAAAACCTGTACCCACAAACCAGACTGATCTCTGAGCCTTATACTCGGAGAGCCCTGAGCAGTCGAAATACGTTACTTCTGGTTCAGAGGAAGATCACACAAACCTCTGTGATTAAACAGAGCACAGGGGAACTGTTTTGGGCAAAAATTCAGTCAGATGTGCAAAAAAGAAATCAAACATCTACTGTTGCATCACACCCAAACTCCGCTGTGTAACATATATCTTGACATGAACCTAATATTTCAAGCTATTTTTTTTTCTCCTTTATTTAAATGTCTGAACATTCTGTGCTTCAGACCAGGACTGAAGTACTGTGAAAAAGGAGCTGACAGCTGAGTAACACGCAAAAATGACACGTGTGAGAGAAGCGTGTTCCGCAGCGAGACCTCGAGCCAAAACCCAGCAGAGCACAGCTCGTTCCCCTTTGATGTCCGTCCACAATGATCCACTGCCTTAAATCCCCCTCCAGCCCAACGGGAGGCGACAGCGAGCGTGCGCGTGCTTTGGCCGGATGACGGAGCTCTCTTGACCCGGGGGGCCTCTCTGGGGTTATTCCTCTGTCAAACCGCGGGCCCCTCCAGTGCAGGTGGAGGCTTCTGAACGGCCTCCAGCACCGGAAGAGCGACCAGGGAGGAAAACGGACGACGCTGCTTCTTGGGTTTTATTCAGATTTCCTTCAAAGCCCAGGGCCGAGGAATAGAAAAATAAAATAAAACGCATTGTCACGGCTCAGCCTCGTCAGACCTGCCGGTGAAAAGACTTGTAAAATGTGATTATCCCTCTTCGCTCCCTCCTGCATCGGCGGATTGAAGCTGTCAGGCTGAGTGGCTGGTTGCCATCGTCACTTAGGCGCTTCGCTCCCCCGTCAAAGTCCCGGTTACTTTCTTTCCCCCCATCCCTTTACCGAAAGGCTCGCCGTCTTAATAAATGCCAGTGCATTTGGCGAAATTATTTTGACAAGCTCATAGCCTGCTTTGGCAGTGTGGATGAGAAACTCCTCAGTGTTTCAGTCTTTTAGGTTATTTTGAAAGATTTTATTGCACTATATTTATCTAGATATACTAAAGTCAATCACAGTATTTCATGCTTGAAGAAGATGCCAACAAATCAAGCTTTATTGATTTTTGCTTAATTGGTGTTTATTATTTGCCTACAGAGTGTTTGAGCGAGTGCACATGTGTGTCCCATAATGCCCCGGGATCCCATCTAGGGTATGTATGTATGCATGTACTAGCTAAGGCTAATTAACTGGTTCGTGTGCATCAGTTACCTATTTTGTACTATTTAAGGAAACAGTGATTGATGTGTGAGCGTACCATGCAATGGGTTGGCACCCTACCGAGAGCTGTTCCCTGCCTTGCGCTGATAGGCTCCAGACCCCCTGTGGGCCCTAAATAGGACAAGTGGTTACAGAAGATGGATAGATGGATGGATGGATGGATGGATGGATGTGTGGATGGATGTACAAGTAAGGAAAGCGGAGTCAGACAGCATCCAGCATCCCAGAGGCAGCTGGGGATAAAGGCCTAGATCAAGGGCCCAACAGTGATATGATAACTCTACCAGCCATGGGATTTGAACACACAACCTTCCAGGCACGAGCACAGAGCATCGTGGGTGGGGAACTCCCTATGAGGAGGGAAAGTAAGACGTAGCTGCTAACTGAATGAACAATAAAGCGGTTGGTTTCGAGCTGGCTGGGAGCAGGAAGTGAGGAGGATGATGGTGCCTTGGTGATAAGAGACGGGGGCTGGCGGGGCATGAAACGAAGGCCGCTGGCATTGTCTGCCTCCATGGCAAATGTGCTAGAAGCGAAGCCCAAAGGAGCCTCCGGGGGGCTGGGGGAGTGGGGGTGGCAAGGCGTCTCTCTCCGGAAAGTCTGCGTGAAACCTCCTTTCGTGAGAGATGGAGCTGGGTAGAAAGTGGGGGGCACCGTCGGCTCATTCCGGGCCGTCGAAAGACCCCGCGCTGCGGATTTGTACCCCGGGCGGCTCTAAGAAGGAGGCCGGATCGGATCTAAGGCGGAAAGCTCTGGAAAATCAAGCCCCAAAGGCTCATTTCATCTGGACGGTGCTTCTTTATGCTGTCGCTCCTCAGGACGTTGGCAATCCTGTTACAGCAGTAACGCTGCCTCTAGTGTCAAAGCGGGAACTATGGTTACAGGCCATTCACTGGTAAAAAAAAGCACACACAAACTTTCCCTTGGAATCTGTCCATTATAAGCAATTTGTTTAAGTGTTCGTTAACTTATTCCAAAGAAGCTGGCTTTGTTAAAGCTACCGTCAAGCGTATGACAGGGTATTTTTAAAATACTTTTATTGGTGGTTGAATTGCTGGAAATGAAAGTGGACTGACGGAGTTCTGGAAGATTAATAGCTATAATATTAATAGCTATGAGTATAGAATAGGTATACTGTCAGTGCATGAGCACCACCCTGATTCAGGATGTCTTTAAATGCCTCCTGTCAGTGTACAGTGAGATGCCAGTAGCCTGTCATATTTCATGCCATGAACAATAGGCAAAAAAATCCAGGTCTTCTTGTTCCTGCAAATCCTATGCAGTCAGGAGATGCTGATGGATTCCTGACTTCGGTTCACCTACTGAGCAAGTCAGGGATACTGTTGTTGGGGAGTTATCAGTTGGTCAAACTTAGCTTACCTGCTACAGAGATCAACCCCCTGCTTGAAGCTGTCAATAATGCACTATAGATACCTTCATAATGCATTATAATGGTCGGTATAAGAATTAAGGATGCTTTGTACTGGATTATAAAGGTATCTATAGTGCATTATAGATGAGAGCTTCATAAAGCATTCATAATGCACAATAAGCATGGCTATAATGTGTTATGCCTTTTTATAAATATAGCCATGTTTGTAATACTTTATGAATGCATTATAATGTATTATGAATGTGTTCATAGATTCTTATAGTCATGGCATTCACAGAAAGTTTTGTTTTAGTTCCCAATCTTTGCTCTGTGCGTGAACATTTAGCATGACTGTGTGAGACACTTCGGTTTTCCCCTGCTGCCCAGAAACAAGCAGTTAGACGAATGTGTATCTCCAAAATAAGCTCACTGTGTGACGGTGTGTGTGCTGTGACAGACAGATATCCTGCCCAAGTCGTCCCCAGCCTTGTGCCACCAGCTCCTTAGGAAAAACACCAGACTCCCAGCAGGAGAGAACGGGATAAATGGCCGGGAAGATGGATGAGGGTCTCCTTCAGCATGGCCTACTGTACTTGTAAGCATGTCAGCGGTTGTATTTGGTGATGAGAGGATGGGTAAATGAGGAATTGTGTCCCAGCTTGACCCTCACCCTGCGTCACAGTCGCCTGATTAGCTTCCCGTGGAATTGCGCTACTCGCGCGGATGCCCGCGGCCACGCCGCAGAGCTGCACTGGAGCCTGCATGGGTGCGTCACGCGCTCTGACACTCGCGGGCCCTCTGCACGTCAGCACCGTCAGCTGCCCCCATCTGTGCCCCCAGTCGCCGGGAGGTGGGGGGGGGTGTCGGACACAGATCTGAAGGTGTTAACGAGCTGCTAACGGGTTCGCTAATTACGGCTCCCTCGAACCCAGCGACACCACCCCCCCACCCCCAGGAATACACAGCACTGCTGAGGACTTAAAGCAATAAACACATCAAAGCTGTTTTCATTATTACAAGAGGTCAACATTTTTCAGTGTTTAATTGTTTGGATTTTTACTTTTTACTTTTTGCATAGCATTTTTTCTTTTCTTTTTTTTAAATTAAGATGCAAACAAGAAGAACATCAAACGTCCAACAATGCGATTAGAGAAGCAGAACAAAAATCAGACAGCATGGTGTTTAAGGATATATTTTGTTAGAGTAATAATAATAATAATACAGAACAGATTTTTTCTATGTACGTCTTTTTTATGTATACGTCATGATTTCTTTGCAGCTAAACGTACACAGAAGTCACCTGAGAAACAGCCAGGTGGTTCTCCACACTTTGTCACCCTAACTGCACTTCTTCAGCCTGGCTAGCAGTGGCTCTGCATGGACATTTTAACATGTTGTTATTGTTTTGTGCCTTAAAAGAAGAATTAAAAAAGGAGCTGGGAGTGTGTTTTATGAGACTAGCGGCAGTCCATAATTCTCTCTGGGATCAGACGCGAGCGCCTCAAAGGCGGCTGGATTAGTCGCGCCCCTTTTTCCTCGTGAACCGGAATGTAATAACCTCTCCACGGCCCCGTAATAAAAAGCAGCCCATGCGCAATGAAACGTTGATTATATGCATATTAAAAGCACTTCATCCGGAGTTCTGCTCACAAAAGCCGGAACACAGTCAGAGAGAGGGTCCCTCTCAGCCTGAGGCCTGCGATTCCCCCACAATAATTGTAATTTGGCCATAAGTAGCTTAGGCTCTTCGTTATCCCCCAATAGCAGAGCAGGAGTGAAGGACACAGGAGCAATAACGCTGGGGATTATTGTGTTTTTGGGCCGGGGGGGGGGGGGGGGGGTCACCCCA
>JAODLC010000047.1:11717768-11740539 GCA_026781145.1 Hippopotamyrus pictus
TGTCATAGTTAGCATTAGCATTTTTCCCATTGAAATGAATGAGCGGTCCCCATAAGGATATGTTTACCCTACATATGCGTGTTTGTCAGTGAAAATGGGAAATTAAGCATTGCTCTTTTTCTTATGCAATCCTTGAGTTTCCACAGCAAAATCCTACATTGTCTAGACCCCCCAGCCCCCTCCCCACCCAGCACCGCCAGCAGCCCAGCAGGATGGGGCCCAGAGGGCAGCGTCGTGCCCCGCGCGGGAACCGCAGAAGGAGGCTTGACTCGAGGTGTCAGGTACTCTTCACCCAGCCGAGCGGGGGCCATTTCCCAGCACACCAGCCTCCTGCTGCTAGAGAATTTGTCATCCTACTGGGGTCCTTGTCTGTGCCGCCAGCCACGGGGCCCCGATGAGACACGGGAAAACTCGATTAGGCCCCAGGATGGATGAGACAGTGGCAGGGGGGCAGCAAGACCCAGCGTCAAAGCTCTGCTAACCAGAAGCAAGTCAGGCCATTTAACAAATTATTTACAGTGATGAAAGCACCTTCACCATTTACTGTCAAACCCGCCAACACCAGCAGGTCCATGTTTGGCCAGTGGGGGGGCGCTCTCCATCGCCACTCTGACCCGATGAAGTTCTCCTCCTGTCTTTTTTGGAGAGACGTGAAATCACGTCCGAAAACAATGACTTCCCTATGCCCCTGTGACAGCATCTTAATTAGCAAAAAAGTGAAAAAATTGCAACCTGACTCCAGCATGGCCTATGAAGAGGGAGATCATGTGACTGTAGTTCCTGAACAACTGGGTCTGTCCAGATGCAAATGAGTGGCACGATCCAGTCTGTAACTTACCTCATTGTCTTGGGTGACACATTTGATGCCATGTGACAATGATGCAGTTTTAGCAATGGTGTTACATCATAGAGGCTAACAGATTGTCTCCCAGCATCCGTGAACATCCTGAACCCCCCCTACGACAACCTCTGTACATTTTTTCTGACCCCCCCCCACACACACACACCCTTCTTTTTCCCATCAGGCCCTGTTCTGCCAAGTCAGTGAAGTATGAAGGTTGTTTGCTTGGTGGTATTTGGTCTGTCTTTGTAAACTTCTTAAGCCTAAAAATGTCGAACAAAGAAGCCGCGGGCTCTTCGCTGTAACAGCTGTAGGGGTTTTAACTGGCCGTGTGATCGTTAAAACGGCCGCAAATAATCCCGCGGACTTATAACGATGATTAGCGTCTTGCTGACGTTTGCCGGTGCGTGCAGTACTTATAGCGGTAGATGACGTTTCGTGTTTTATGGCTTTATGTTTACAGTGTTTTTTTTTTCTTTTAGGAAATCCCTTTGTTGTTCAATGTATACGATTAGTCATTTACTTTACTACTTATAATGGTAGCAGCTGGCGGCGCATAACTTTATACGTACAGCTTTATGGTTTGAGTAGACTGAGTACTCTTGAAAACACGGAATAACATAAAACATAATGTGTGCAAACATAGAACTGTCACATTTATGAAAATGAGTGTTTTCTCATGGCTTACCTCAACAGTGCTGTGATGGATCGCAGTTTAATTTTAGATCGTATTGACAAATATGTATTGGTTTTATAGTTCATATTGATGGCTGCTTTATAATGCTAGTTATGCAAAATAAATGCGTACGAAAATAGGACTATTCTATGCATGCTGTAAATAATAGTACATTTACTAATTTTACTAAAGCAGGATTATGTAAACAGTTATAATGCCAGTTAGGCATGACTTTTAGTTTGCCACTGTGAAGTCTGTTTATACTGAATGACACATCTAATCAACTCAGTTTTATATATTATAACAACTTATTTTCAGTTCAAATCGCACTGGTAAGAAGCTAGCCCCATCTATTGGAAAGTTGTAGAACTGTATGTGGAAAAATACTTTCAACATCATGTTGCTTGGATGCTTACATCTGTTGCTGAAGTAGTTATGTGCTCTGCCAATATTAACTCCAAATATTGATTTTGAATAATGTGCCTCTTTTGCATAATGGCATTATTCATGTCTCCAATAATATGTGATGACAGTCCACCACACCAGTGCAGTGAAATTTTTGGTGGCCATTGCCAAACACCTGTGAAGAGTTACTATCCAAGAAAGGTCTAACTGAGGCATTAAAGCGGGTCGCTAACAGACGTGTCTCCACAGTGTCCAAAGGCCAGGGCATGACCCAGTCCTCTCCTCCATGATGTTTGTTGCCAACTGACAGACATTAACACTGGAAAACTGAAGTAAAAGTCACATGAACAAAGATCCTGATGAAGATTTGATAAGCACACTTGGAAGCATGAAGGAGGCACAGCCATTAGAGGATTCATTGAGTTACTGGTTTTACTGGTTGCAACCAGAGATATATATTATGACTGTCTCAAAATCTGTTTATACCTCTATCTCAGTTATATTTTTCATACTTCGTGTTCAGAGTTTCATACTTTGTATTTATTTAGTCCAACTATTAAAACTGTGACATGCTAAGGAAATAACACAATCATTTTTGTTGAAAACTCATGATTGATTTTATTGGAACATTATTTAATTTTGTAAGACTTACACTGATGCCACAGGATACCTTACTCAAGTACTTCAGGTCTTCTTCCCCAAGGCCGCAACAACATTTTCCCATCACAAGAGTTCAATGTGAATGTTTTGTTCACAGGTCTATCTTACTCATATGTTCAGGGAGGGCTAAGATGTTACAAGGACGCAGGTTAAAAGGTAAGAATGATGGTGGCATTGTTGCATTGGGTGGAGTCTGACCACTTCTGCTGATCGACAAAGGTCAGCCTCCGGGCGTCTTCATCGGAAAACTGAACTTCTAACTTGACCGCCGGACACCGCGGCACCGTGCACCGTACGGAGACCTTCCCGTTCGTTTCCTGGAGGGAGCAGCTCTTCGTTCTGTGCCTCTCGTCTCCTGTAGACACAGGATAGTTGTTTGCTGCGCCTTCTGCACACACCAGCTCCTCCCGGTTCAGGAAGACCAGGCCGCGCCCTTTCAAAGGCTTCGGCTTCGCGCAGTAAATCTTCTCCGCGTCCGACATCAGCAAATCGGCATCTGTCAGCCAGTCGTGGAAGTCGCGCATGTGGCAGTCGCAATTCCAAGGGTTGCCATGCAAGCGCACAACGCGAAGGGAAATTAAGGGTATGAAAAATCCCTCTGGGAGGACCTGCAGATCGTTGTCAGAGAGGTAGAGCTTCTCCATTATTTCCTGATCATCAAACAGTTCTGCATCGACACTGCTAATGTTGTTTTTGTCTAGGTGAATGCTTATCAGATTAGAGAGTCCAGTAAAAGCTGCTGCTGGCAGAACTAGGAGATGATTCGCAGACAGGCTGAGGTGCTGCAAGCTTGTTAGGTTTCTAAACACATCTTCTGGAATGGTGGAGAGCCGATTTTTGGTCAGAACCAAGTCAGTGAGGAAAGACATGTGTTGGAAAACTCCAGTGGAGAGTTCGACAAGCCGGTTGTCCCCCAGATTCAGCTCTTTCAGGTTTGGTGGGAATGTCCCCGGTGGTATTCTGGTCATAAGATTGCCCCGGAGGTGGAGCTTGTTTAGATGTTCCAGCCCTGATAGGAGGTTCAGATGAAGATCTTCAATTCTGTTCCCCTGCAGTCCAAGTTCTCTTAGACGGGGCGTGTTGATGAATGTGTCTGGGTGGAGAACACTTATCAGGTTGTGGTTCATTTTGAGTGTCTCTAGCATAAGGAGGCTATTAAAAATATCTTTATCCAGTGTTAAAATCTTGTTTTCGGAAAAGTCTAAGGAACGGAGCGAGAGGAGGTGGTGGAATAACGGCCTAGGAAGGTGATCGATGGCATTGCCCTTTAGTTGCAAGATTTCCAGCTTCTTTAGTGAAGCAAATATGCTGTCATCCAGGGTCTTGAGCTGATTGTAGTTGAGGAGCAGCTTGGTAAGATTGCCCACCCTTTTGAAGGTTTCTGTGCCAAGTACCTTAAAGTTATGGTTGCCGCTGATTTCCAACTCTCTCAGCTCCACCAATTGGTTGAAGGCCATCTCAGAGACACCATCGAGGAGATTGTTAAGGAGCATCAACTTCGTGAGGCTGGAGTTTAGCGGGAAGGATTCTGGGCGGATGCATTTTATGCTTGTCGTCATGATCACCAACTCCTGGACCTCAGAGGATAAGTTTTGAGGCATGTCCTTGAGAACCTCTTCTGAGCAGAAGACTTTTGATGGAGTGAAGCACTGACATCCTTTTGGACAACAATCAGCATGGTAGCAGAGTTGGAGGAGCAGAAATACAGAAATCCCAATTGCCCTGGTCATTTTTTTTCATCTACAAAACGCAACATAAAAGTTAAGAGTGATTGCAGGTTCTCTCAAACATGAAAAACATCATATTTTGCATCATATTTCTCAAGTCAAGTGTCAATTACCTGTAGCCTGTACTATGAAGCGGGGTTATTGGCTTATCGGGGTAACTTGTCGGATTTAAGGTAGTCTGGGCAAGATGTAAGAATATGAAGTCCATTTAAACTGTGGTACCTTAAATTCGACAAGTTACCCCGATAAGCCAGTAATCCTGCTTCGTAATACAGGCCACAGGAATACACTTCATCTGATCTCCTAATCATACTCACGAAAGAACCAAGATATATTGCATATGCCTTTATGAATGTATATGTTTGAATGTCTGTGATTAAAAAACAGAGGAAAGACAGTTTGATAGCAATAATCAAAATAAGATAGAATTACCAAGCAGTTCTGAGAAAAGCACTGATTTTAATAGCTTTCAACATACAGCAGATTTTAAACAATGGAATCTGAAGAGTGTAGGTTTCACTAAATTTCAAAATTCAACAGGAAGTCTTACCTGAATGCTATAGCCCCTTCAGTGAAAAGCGACATAATATTTTAATATACTTTGACTGAACCAGAGTAACTGTTAATGCAGTCTGCAATCCAGCAACACCAAGAACTTTGGGAATGGTCAAAATTCCACTCACCAATGAACTTGAGGGTGTGTCACACTGGTAAACACTGGGAGGTTGTGTTTAACTAGCTGTTATTTGCTACAAATATGTGAATGTATTTTTATGTCTTTGGGGTCTTCGGCGTATTGGTAACAGAAGTGCTCAAAATATTGTATTTTGTTAATAAGCTGAAATATTTGTTTTTGTGTGATTCCTCTGAAAAGAAATAAAAGGAGGGCATTTACATTTGTGGAGAAAATGTAGTGATAAAAATGTAAATACTGACTGCTAACTTGAACTTTGTACTCCATATCTGCCAGAGAGCACACGACTCAATGTCTGCGGCTCCTGTTGGTCAATTGAAACTGGAAGTTTTATTTGCTACATGAAACATTTGTGTTTACTTCATTTGTATTGGTCGATGCAACAAAATAACCAGTATAGTAAAATGATAAATTAGCAACGTAGTATTTAAATGCTTTTAGTTTTTCTCACAAAAAACTAGACTAAAAACACAAACAAAAATCAAATGTTCATTGATTAAAAAAAAAGAGATCACAATTATTTAAACAGCATAAGACAAAATATCACCAAATGAAGGTATGGAAACTATAACCTAATGAAAAAGTTTAACTTCTTCTTTACCATGTTGTGTTTAACATTGACAAATAAAATGCTGATAATGTTTTAAATCCAAATTCCAGAATTTAGGCAAATGAATGAGCCTAGCTACTCTATAACAAACCAGCGTGGCTGTGGCTGTACTGACATTTTCCTGATGAGTCTGTGGGCGACCAGAACTCCCTCGCCCCCCACCGATAAAAGTCATCATTGGTATGTATGTGGGAGGGGCCTATTTCGGCAGAAGTCCGAGACTGATTTTCAGTCCCAGTCCAATCCTGAGCATAGCCGTCAGCATTTAATCTCTTCACTTTGACAATTAACATGTGAATGTTACTGACCTCATATCCATTAATATATTTCAGATTCAATTACTTAGCGATTTACTAAGACGCTAATTTAATGATGGGCTTCATTGAAATACTAAGCATTGTTTAACAACTGAAGCAAAAGCAACATAATCCAGAATTATACATTCTTAAAATGAAACACATTCTGTATTTTTCCCAGTTACTGTGGTACTTAGACATTGGCTAATGTTAATGAATCCTTGTTAAAGTTTGACGGGCAATGCTTTCTGTCCAGGCTTCATCCGGAAAAGGCAACAGAGAAAGGTAATTGAGATCACCGAGGTGGAGATTAAAGTGATGACGATGAGGGTCATAGCGCTTGACAAGTCTCGTTTATAACGGCCCAGATCCTTGTCAGTCAGCTTTGCAATATTGATCCTGCTCAAGTTAGGGGGTGTTTGGCAGACGACTGAGGTGAGGTTTGGCACCTTGGACCAATGGGCTTGGAGCCAGTTTCTGAAAGGAATGATATCATGGTCACATCTCCAGGGGTTTTGAGAAAGCACTATCTCCTCAGTGTCCTGCAGTGAGTTCAGGAGTTCTGTGGGAAGGTTGTACAGGGAGTTGTCATGCAGGTTAACACACCTCAATCTGGGCAGGTCCTGAAAAATTCCCCTTGGCAGGGATTGGATTTGATTGTGCCTCAGGGAAATGTTGACTAGATTGTTCAGATGCGCAAAGGTGCCCTCCTCAAGGCTGACCAAGCGATTTGTGTGCAGGGACACCTCCCTCAGCTCACTCAGGCCCGCGAAAGCCCCCGCTGAGACAGAGCGGATGGAATTCCGACTCAGGACAAGGAGTTGAAGCTTGGTCAAGTTGCGAAAAATGCCGTCTTCCAAACGAGTTAGATTGTTGCTGTAAAGCCAGAGTTCAGTAACCAACAGTGGGCCAAAGACACTGCTACCAAGGTTCTCCAGTCGATTCTGGAAGAGGGATAATTTCTGAAGCCTTGTAACATGCAAAAAAATGCCTTCTGGTAGATGAACCAGATTGTTATGAGAGAGGTACAGAGCTCCCAAATTCTCTAGGCTAGAGAAGAGGTTACTTGGGAGGTGTTCGATCTGATTGTCCTTCAAAGACAAGGACTCTAAGTTGAACAGGTCATCAAAGACTCCTTCTGGAATCACTCTCAGTGTATTTTTAGAAAGGTCCAGTTGTCTCAGTTGACCAAGTCCACGAAATAGCTCCTGCGGAAGGTGGCTAATGTTATTCCCACAGAGGAAGAGGCTTTGTATATTCCGCAAGCTTCTGAATAGCTGTACAGGGAGGTCTTGCAATTTATTTTCCATCAAACGTAAATCATTCAGTTGTACATTGTTTTGAAATATATCTGGCATCACAGTACTCAGTTCAGATTTTTCTAAAGTGAAGTATCTAAGGCTGACTAAAAGTTCAATATTGTTGGAATTAAGAGCAGAGATCCCTGTTCTACTTATGAAGAGATGAATGGTTTCAGGTGGTATATCACTGGGGATTTCTGTGATGGTTTCGCCTTGACATTGTACTTTGTTTGAACTTTCACATTTGCATTCACTCGGACAGTTACCAAGGACGGTGTTAATGGCATATGCGCTGTGGAGCATGCAAAGGTATGTTCTCAGATTCATACTCCAAATACGGTTTATTACAAAGAAACCTAAAAGCCAAAGAGATGAACAATGAATCGGCATTATTTCATATTTATTAAAAAAGAATAATAAAATTATATTTTTTATTTTATTGTTCCTTCACCCTCATCGCCCCCTTGGCACAATTCATAGTGTTCTTGGAATGCTTGCATAATTCTGTAAAAATGTATATATATAGAATTGCCAAATTTATATATTTGAAAGGCTACTTTAATGTATGGGTTTACCCGGGCTGAAGTCCAGGGGCTTCCGCAAAAAGGGGCTTCGACTAACCTTGTCAAATTACATTTTAAACCTGCAGTTTCCACCAGTCCAGTATTGAAAAATAAAATGTGGTGTCCCATTATTAACATTTTATAAAATCTTATCACCAAACGCATCCCCCCGAGAACCATAGTAGAAGATAGTAGAGCCCCCCCCCCCATGACAACTAAAATAGCTCTGAAACCCCTGTCCGTGTTAATGCACCTCTGTGTGTATGACATATATAACAAAATATAATAAAATGCCCTTTGTTGGTGTGAGTCATCACAATAATTGTTATTTCACGAAGCAAAACATTAAGAAATTAAGAATTTTTAAATATTTTAGCCATAATTTAACCATACCTTTGATGGTCAAAATATGAGTAAGCATCTTTAAAACTGCCTTGTTGTAACACTTGAAATTTTACATTAAGGAAAGGATGGAAAATCGAAAAAAAGGTGAAAAATAATATCAAAATATAGGCATATGAATTTGTGAGACACTGCATAGATGCATACAACTGTAAAACATGCATAAAGAATACCTCAGTATGCATATATGAATATATTTTATCAACCAGTGTCTATTGTAATAAATACTGGATTACAGTCTTTTTAGATAAAACTATAGTGTTTATCATTGTGAAATCACATCTCAAAATCAATAAATTCAATGAAACTATTTATAAGCGTGGCGGTTTTTAATTTATACATACCTGAAATACTTATGTTTTGAGGAAAGGCTCGAGGAAACCTAATGTATTTTGCTGCTGAGCAACTATACGAGGACGTCCCAGACTCCCTGCTTATTGCAGTCACTGCTACGCCCTCTGGGATCTGGGCGTCTGCGTTTCTGTGGTTGAGATACATGCTTATCCGTGAAACCATATTTTGCTTCAGCGGCATAGCGGGCAAACTGCAGCTACGCTGACCCGCTTATACAGTATAAAGACTTTATGTACTAACGGCAGTAGGGGTGACAGCGATAGCTGCACGTTACTGATCCCGAAGGAAATTCCCAAAAGTTAAGCAGCACGCGCAGAAAGTGACATCACTGTACATATGCAAAAGACACAATACAGAATACTGTACAAAAGATACAATACAAAACTAAACTACAGTGTACCAAATGAAGCGTGCAACATTTAAATAGAATATAGTTATAGAGGGCAGGCGACTGAATGGGGAGAGAGGGAAGAGACAGAGGGTACTATAGAAAAATAATTAAATTCAACAAAATGTTGATTCTTCACTTCCCCGCATTCTCGCATCTTATCATTCTCTTCTTCAGACAAACGAGTCTGCTAGTTATTATTGGAAGTTTCGTCTAAATGCCCAGTACATTTAATAAACTAGCGCAGTGTTATGACGGAGCATCCGAAATCCTACAACCATTATTTCATCTTAATGTTCTTCCCACCAGGGGGAGACAGAGTTCAGTTTACGTCACCTTTTTTTAGATTTTTTCGTAGCTTCCACAATGTTTTAACATTAAAGCAATATGTATTTTTCCATATTTTTTAAAATGTAATAAATTCTAAGGAAAGTGCCATTGTCAGGAATTGTCCTCCCTGGCATGGATTACCTGCTTATCCTAGTTCAACTGAGTATTTTTTGGTTGACAGTTGTGGGTTTGGAAGATGTAAAAAATGTACCAACTTTCTTCACTTTTGTTACTTTTACCAAAAGTTAGTCCATGTTATATGTTCAGTGGCCACTTTCATTAGCTCAGGTGTGGGCAATCATATCCGCAAAGGCCCGGTGTGTGTGCGGGTTTCTGGAATAACCTTTAAGTCAACTGCTCTAACTCAGGTGTGAGGACTCTGCAGCCAATCAGTCCTCTAATCAGTAATCTAATTATGGAGTTGCAGCAAAAACCTGCATAGATAGCGGCCCTTTATATATAAGATTGCCCATCCCTAATCTAGCTAGTACTGGGTAGGACCCAGTTTGAACTTCAAAACTGCTTGAAGGGTAGATGAGCAGTGAAGTCACAGAAGCCTTTCTACACACCTCTGTTATACCGAGCTGTTATTTTTGCACTTCCTCAAGTGTTTTGGCCTTACAGCCACTATCTGGATGTTTTTTTTTTTTTGCTTACTGCACCATTCTCTGTAAACTCTAGACACTCTAGTGTGCGGGAAATCCCAAGAAAATGGCTGTTTCTGCGATGCAGACACAATCTCATCTGGCACCGACGATCACACCACATACATAAATCGCTTGCATTACGTGTCTAAGGTATTCTAATGCTTAGCCAAAGAGTAGCTGAACCTGCTGATAGGACCTCTGTACTGTATGAATATTGCAGCTCCATGCTTTGCATTTCTTAGAAGAAATGTCTGTTCGTATTAACAAACGGGTGTACCCAATGAACTGGCAACAGAGCACGACAGTTATTTCGCTATGACATTGTTAGTTTATTCATGTATTCTTTAAGCCGTACAACATACCATAACATAGAGTCTAACACCCTTTTCCACACACAGCTTTGTATTATTACGCAGAAATGTAACCAACTTCACAACTCTGTTAATCCTTCTGAGAGTAATACCAGTGCAATTACAACAGAGCAAAATATCTTTAGGTAAAACACACCGAACATGGAATGTGAACCTTTTATAAGTTAAAAATTTCCGAAGTGTTTTTAAGCATGGAGAGCATGTGAATGAAAGGAAACACGGAGCAGCACGTCATGACATGGGAAAGAAGAAGGAGCCCCCAGCGGCAGTGCATATGTTTTTTGTCTCCACCCCTCTCTCTGTTGCCTCGTCACACGCAGTACTTCCAGAAGCAACCTGTAGGTGGAGACAAGGTGCCGTTACCGCAATGGCAAAGACCGTTCAACACGTGCCATGGCAAATACATGCTTCAGTGATACAAGAAGATTCAGGCATTTCATATTTTCAGGTTTTTTTGGAGGTTTTTAAATGTTTGACCCAACATATACACGCAAGGACTACTAGTGTTGGAAGATATATAGTGTTGTAGCAAAATATCAGTCTGTCCACCGTCCTATTGCTAGTAACAACCAAGGCCCAGACTCTGTCCCAGACAGCCTGGATGGGATGCCAATCCATCTGAGGGCATACACCCACACTACATGCAATTTAGAAATGTCAGTTAGCCTAACTGTGTGCCTTTTTGGGAGGAAATAGGACAACAAGTCTGCTTCACTCATGCAGATCAGAAGCAGGACTCGAGGCCCCAAACCTGGAGTTGTGAGGAATCGATGCTAACACTCTTAGAGGGAAATAATAGAGGATATATTGATGGTAGAACATAACACTATAGTGCTGATGAGTGATCAGCTTCCCATTTCACGCACATACATACTTCTTTTGCTTGGCAAGGACACGTCGGCTCCGACTGCATCTGAGATCAGCTCGTTCTGCAAATCCACATCCTCCTTCAAGGCCCCCAGCTGAAAGACATAGAACTGGTCACCTGACATTCTGAGATATGCAGAGAAACAGCAAAACATCTGCGTGAGCCCAGGAGAACGAGGCAAAGAAACTCCTCTAACCCTCAAGCCACCCTTACGAATGATGAGGGACATTCTCGGGGCACCAGGTGTGGTAGATCTGTAACTTATAACCACAAGGTTGTTGGTTCAGGTGCTAAGTAAGGGAACTGCAACCGAATCCTTGAACAAATTATGAATAGTAAAAATAGCTAAAACGTTCAGCTGTACTATCTAATAAGCTATTTACTTGGTTCAGATGAAAGAATTTAGGGTCTTCTGAAAGACCAAAACTGAGTTCATACCTCCTGCAGCTCTTCCATCTTGCGTGCCATCTCCAAACCTATTAGGAGAAGGTGATTGTACACAAAACAGTCATTATGTTATCCTTTGCCAAGTCTGTAACTGAAGACGAAGCTCAGACACTCAAAGAAGGAAATGAAGTGCTTACCAATGACTTCGTTTCTGCTTATGGGAACCAAGCCCTTACGGAGCAACAACGCTACGAGCCTGTTCTGGACATCTGTGTCTTGTCTTGGCTGAAATTGATGGCTGACTGTAAAGGAAAATAAGACCGGTCAAGACTCTGATCGTTAGGGGGATTGTTGTATTGTTTTAATTCATATACCAAGTAGTGTACAAACACAAGGAACCAAAGACTGTATTCGTTATTGAATACAATCCTAAGGGATCTACTATTACACTTTTAAAGACATTGTCCATCTGGAAATACCAGTTTGATACTGATACATCACTCTTCCTCGGAAATTAAACAGAATTTTTGGTAACACTTTACTTATAATAATGTAGAAATAGTGTAGTACTGCACTCTTACTCATCGTATTAATTAACCAGAAGCTATGTGTTAGTTTCATACTAATCACATGTTCGTTCATCATTGATCAATCATAACGGTGATGATAATTTGTACTTGTGTAGTGTCTGAGTTACTACATTTCTTGTTACCTTATTTTTTTTTACACAAATTTTTACCGATTATACCAAAGCATTAAGCAGACAAATTTATGATTAAGTTTCTAGTAAGAAGGAATTACTAGAGAGTTAATAGGAGTGGATCCTTTTGTGTCCAAGGTAAAAATAAATAGTATGATGATCTTGCATAGATAAAATATCTGAATCCTGGCATGTCCAGACCTCCCGACCCTGTGTTTATTCCAGCGTGTGCAAGTTACACCACACAAACCATCCAAACAATTTTCAACCATTTATCCCAAACATAATCATGGGTAGGACTGGAGCTCAGGCAGCACAGGGCACAAGGAGGATGCAAATCGAGACCAAGATTTTGTTTTGACCAACAGCTGCGTATAAAGAGACAGTTACAGAATACCCAACTGGCTGGTTGAAACAAAAACTTGTTCTGGATTTTTTACTTTCTAGACCTGAACTATCCACCTCTGGCACATACACGCACAGTCATAAGCTATTCCCAATCTAAACATGCCGGTTAGCTTAACTACATATCTTTGAACTATGACAGGAAATCAGAGGACTTGGAAGAAACCTGGCCAAATTCTACACGTGGGGATTTGAGCTCCCATCCTCGGAAGTGTCAGTGTAACAACGCATTATGTAATGATGCAGCATTATGTAATAACTCAACAGAATGTAACAAATTGAATAACGATAACAATAAAATAATGATGATGATAATGATAATAATTATAGGGTAATGTTGCAATATAAAATTCTAATGTAGTCTATAAATTTGTAACATTTTGTTGAGTTATTACATTCTTACATGGTGTGTAACAACACATTGTGTAATAACATTGCATTATGTGTTAAAATTTGTTACAATTTAATAAATCAAATAATTATATGATGCGTTGTTACAGTCAGTCAACCCATCACAAATTCCATCATCAGCCATTAAGACAGACGGTGAAATGACTATAAGTTTTAACCGCGTGTTGTAGCATTACCAGCAAAAGCCCCGCAGATTCAGACAGCACTAGTGCCACAGGTGACTCTGCACATCACGATTCAGGTTAGGGGTGCACGGCTCTCGTACCTGGCGATGGGAGGCTTCGGGAATCGGCACCGGGGATGTGAACCAGCAGCAAAGCCACCAGCGTGGGACAGAAGGTCACAGAGGCGGTTCGGACCATGTCGGCGCAGGCGGTCTGTTCCAAGGTGTGCACAGCCAACCGGGGGGGCTCGTCTGTCTCTTCACTGCATCCCAAGCTCCAGCTTTTAATCAGAGGGAGAGGGAGGGACAGGGTTGGAAAGGGGCGGCCCCCCCCGACCCCTGTAGCCGTAAATCCATAGAACGACATGGAAGCCGGATGGTCAATCTACGCAAGAAGGTGGAGGATTATGAAAATGCGATGCGCGGCCTGGCTCCAGAAACACTCCCTCCATCAGCCAAATAAAAACCGGCGAAAAAGAAAAGAAAGATAGAAAGGATGGCTCACTCTTGGAGGTGTTATTTATCACTTTTATTTCTTGTATTACTGCCTTGGCAGGAACAGTCTTTAATTCATTTAAATTCCTCCGTTTTATAAAAAGAAAGAAACGGCGAAGACATTTTTCAAACAAGGTTAATCAACCTAAGTGCACAGAGTTTGTAATACTGCTAAATTTATGTTTTGGGCCAAATTTGTAGAAACCTAACATAAGGTATTCATCCTATCTCAGTTCCAACAGAAACAACTGAACAGTAAGAAATACTGAGAAGCCCTTGTTTGCTAAGCATATGCAGGAAGTGACACCTTATGGGTGCCAGTCCAGTTTCTCCTATCTTGGTCAGGTTCACAGGGGAACCTCAAGCCTTAGGCCGAGGAGCACAGGGTATAGCATGGAGAACATCCGGGACAACAAGCCAGTCAATCACAAGGCAAATACACTCACAATAACACAAAGAAAGACCTCAGAGACAGAGTCACATGACTTCATGCCTTTGGACACCAGGGGGAAACCATCAGAAACACAGAAATAACATGAAAACTCAACACACACTGAGTCGGGGGTGGGACTCAAACCCACAAACCGGTAAGGGCTACCAACTGAGGTACCGTGTCGCCCATCGGGTATATCAACAGCCTTTGGATTCTACCTTCATCAAAGTGACTCTTCACACAAGTTAACACACAATGCCTAAAGCTATTCTGTTGCGATTTCTACAGTAGGAAACCCAGATGACATAGAAAATTAAAGAAAGCTATCTTTAATCGATGATGTGCTTCAGCTTCCACAGTGTGTAAAAGGATGAAAGGAAATAGACCTTGGCTTAGAGTGAAATGCTTAATGCACACATTGATAGGGCAATAAAGGCAGATTAATACATACACATCTTTAATCTCAAGAACCTATATATACAGTACCAGTCAAAAGACATACCTACCCATAGAAAGGTTTACTTGTATTATTCTCTACAGTTTAGAATAATTATAAAGATCTATAACATAACATATATATATGGAATTATGCACTGAACAAAAATGTATTAAATAAATAAAAGTATGGGTTGAATGAAGAAATGGGTTGCCAGTTCAGGTCCCTGTGTATGCAAAGTTATCACATCATTGGACTCTTGAGCAAGGCCTTTAACCCCGATTACTCCATGGACTGGCTGACCCTACAATCTCCTCTACGCCAGTTCCATGAGGTGGCCTCCTGGGATGCTCTTCCACATGTCCTGAAGTGGGTCCCACATATGCGGAGCTCTCATTGGCTGCTTTTCCTTTACTTTCTGGTCAAACTCCCCCAAAACCATTTCTACTGTGTTTAGGTCAGGTGGCCAGGTCATGTGACCAGGTCATGTGATGCGACACTATTACTTTCCTTTGTAGGCGGATTGGCGTGTCCAAACTGATTAGTACTTTGTGTGTGTGCGCGGTCCAGGTATACCTTACCTTGTGGGGACCAAATATCCCCACAACGTGATGATTACCCATTTTTTTACTTGATGGGGACCAGGTTTTCCTTGTCCCCATATGGGAAAATTGTATTTTATAAAAATCCGTGACTGCAATGAAAAAACTAAAAATGCAAAAACTCTTGTATTTTGTTTAGTTACTTATGGTTATGGTTAAGGTTGTCATAGTTAGCATTAGCATTCTTCCCATAGAAATGAATGAGCGGTCCCCAAAAAGATATGATTACACGACTGTGTGTATGTGCGCGCATGTGCAGTTAAATAAAGCTATATAAACATATATGTTCCCCTTAACATTGTTTGCACCTTTATGCTCTTTAAACTTTTTGTGTTATATTTTTTTCAGGTGTATAACCAAAGCTGCAATAAAACTGTGACATTAGAATTTATTTCCAGTAGATTGATCTATATATTTTAATTAACTGAGGTCAAGTGGTCATTGACTCACCATTATTTCTGTCCAATGGCATTCCGGAGTTAGACTAAATGCTTAAGTCTAATTGACTTATGTAATTCATCCTGGTGTATTAAATGTGTCCAATTTTGTTTCATTTACTGTGTCAGTTGAATGACGTAGGTTTTCCTAATTGTGTTTGTCATTGCATGTGGTTTAGCATGTATTAAAGAGATGTTTTATGGCACTAGGCAGAGGAAAAGCTGGAAGCATGAATATGTCATACAACATTAATTTCAAAATACTTTTACTTTTAATATCAACCTTTGTTGTGAAACCCTGCATCTTCGAGATGAACCAAACAGTTATATTGTCCATTCAGTAAAGCTAGAACTATGTTTCATATGATTATACAAACAAAGAAAAAATAGTATACTGAAGAAATGCTTACGCGAAAGATGATGTCATAAGTATTATGAGGCTGCATGGGATAGGCTGACTCTGAGTGATGTCACAGTGGAGCCTAGCAACTTTCAGATAGAGCAGGACTTAGAAGGAACACAGTATGGCAGGGAGGGGCAGTGAAAACAAAACAACACTCAGCTGGGAGCGAATTATAACCGCCGGCTGATTCTCTTACTGTGAATCAAGTGACCCAATTTCCAAAAGGCATAAAGTTAAAGACGACATTTCTGTATGTTCTTAAAGCAAGATTACTTTTTTATTGCCATCTTTTACAGTTTCAAAGTGACAAATAGGAAACAGGCCCAAAGTCTGGGCACTCTGCATAATCATTGCTTAATAACACCCCCTTTGGCAGGTGTCACGCCTTGTAAATGCTTTTTGCAGCCAGCTAAGAGTCTTTAAATTTTTGTTTGGGGATTTTCGCCCATATTTTATTTTAAAAGGCTTCTGGTTTTGTGAGATTCTTGGGCCTCTGTTTAGGACTATCCACAGGTTTTTGACCTTCTTCTTGTGCCCCTTGTGGATTTTGAGGTTTCTTAAGATCATGACCCTGTTGCGACTCCTTTCATCTTCAGCTTTTTTACAGACGGCGTGATGTTCGCTTCCAAAATTTTCTGCCAACCATTTTTATTAATTGTAATTTTGTAATTACATTACGAACTGTGGAATCGGCTTCTATAAAATGCTTTGCTGTCGTGTTATAACTGTCTCCAGCTTTTTGTGCATCAAGTTTAATTTTCAGAGTGCTAAGCAGCTGCTTGGATGAGCCCATGGATGCTAATTGTTGTGACAAGGATCAGGATATTTGCATCACCTGCCCTTTAATAAAAATGATTGTGAAACAATTAATCAATCAAACACTTTAAATAGCACTTTTTTAACCATAAGTTTACAAAGTGCTTTAGAAGAAAAAAAATACAAGAAATTAAAATAACCACAAGAAGTGATAAAATATGTGCATAGAATAATGACTTAAAATAACTGATTATTATAGGTTATTATATGCAATGGTGAAAAGATGCATTTTCAGCCTAGTTTTGAAAGCACTAAGACATTCAGTAGCTCTTAGGATTTCTGGGAGTTTGGGGCCATTGTGACTAAAAGCTGCTTCCTTCCTCCTCAGAAAGGTTTCAGGAATAATCAGTAAATTACTGTCAGATGATCTGATGATCTGCCTGGGGGATACCTTACAATCATGTCACTGAGAACGGAGCAGGACCATGTAAAGGTTTAAAAATTAGCAAAGGAACTTTAAAATCAATTCTAGTAGCTGGTTACCAACCATCTCAACTGGTCCAGGAGCAAATGATGTGGTTGGTGCACCTGAATTGATGGAGGATCCAGCCAAAGGAAGAGGTTAGAGTAATAGAGGAGACCAGACCATGACTGCGGCGACCGAGCAAACCATCACATGGCCTGCCTGTTACCTGAAACCATGTGAGATCTGCAGTCAGAGCACCCAGAGCAAGCACTGAGAGATGAATGTCATGACACTCAAACTCCTCCATGGGATGATTCAATGTTCACAGGCTCACTGGCCACAGAATCTGTCAACTTGGCCCCATCTTCTGAGGAGTGCACCAGTACTGGGTCACCCTACTGGAGCCCTTTTATAACCTGGCAGCACAGCAACACTGGCAAGACCAACCTGCCTACACAGCCAACCTCCAGAAAACCTTCGTACCCCATTGTTTGCTTCCAAGAGGACGTGTGTCACAAAGGCAAGAATGGTGAGCAAATCTCGGTATCTCCTAACCCTAGCTTATTTCAGAAGATCACCCACATAACAGTTCTTCTCAAGCACTTAACCACATTGGTCAAAGCAGCAGCCCCATTCTCTAACCAGCCAACACAACCTGTGAAGCATTAACACATCGTGTAAAACTCCTTATTCTCTCTGTAAAACTCACTGCTTCAATCAAACTAATATATACATGCAGCAAAACTGTATACCTCACTCAAACAGTGACATACAGCAGTTCAACAGTGAAAACATCCAAGCATTTGTGAGATATTTACAGGCATTACATAGCCTGTGGTCTGTTCTAGACTGCTATGGTTCTTTCATACTACTCTACAATGCTAAAGGACACTCACTGTAACCCACCATCAGTCACTATGATTACAGCAAAATTATCAGCACACAGATGGTCCAACAAAATAAAACACAAGAATGAAAATACACATCTTCACTGTAAGTAGAGTAATTTTACTGGGCCTCATGCAGCATGAAATGGTCAAAGGTTCATTTGATCTGTGATCCTTTTGAGGCTTGGTGTGACATGATACAGTGCTTTAAATTTACCTGGTTATATATAATCCCATTAAGATCCCATTTTTATACTCCTTACACTCGTTCAGTTTCAAATAACTTTTACACATAAAATGAACACAGAAAAGACCTTTTACACAGAATGAATTATTTGTTTTTTGAAGACGAATAGTTATATGAAACTGTGGGAAAAATATGGATATTTCCTCATCAGCATCATAATCATCATCATGATCATCGTCTTCCCAACGTTGATGTTCCATAAAGAAAAAAATACTCAAAACATATATTCATCCACTCTCTCCTGTGGTTCAGGCCACAAATTTAGAACATCACATCTTATATGTTCTATTACAATGCATTGTGGGGAAAAAATAGTGATAGACAAAATGACACTTCATGAACCATTTGTTATACTTATTGATGCCACTAGATGGCGCTATCTGGTCAAAAAAGGGGTACAAAGGATGCCCCAAAACCATAGTATCCAAGAGCACCATCTAGTGGGGTAAAATGCAGCAATGTCTGCTATGAGGAATCCCCCCCTGGCAGTCTTCTGCGATAATTGCCTCACAAGCAGCATTCACCATCTTGCATCTGCCTTTTCTTGGAGCACAAGTCTAAAAATGCAATGAGGCGTTGTATAGTCCTATCAAGGGTATGTGGGCAATGACAATATTGATGGAGATGGTGGCACGCATGGTGATGTTTGTGTCATGTTGACCTGCCACATCCATTGTACTTCTGTGGCCAATGGCATTCTTCCCTCTCCTCCTCACTTACCCCAGGTTAAATCCAGCTTCATAAACAGCTGTGGTGAGTCATTGTCATTATTAAAGTTCCATTATTCTCCGAAAAGAAACAAAGACGACAAAGCACCATCAAGCAGAAACACAGTTACAGGACAAGCATTGGGAATAATACTGGTACCTCAGTTCCTTCATTTGCTCAGTGTTTCTTTCAAATAGTACCTTGTACAGCTGTTTCATTCTGAGTTGATGCTTATGCAGCAGTTTCATTCTGAGTTGATGCTTATGCAGCAAACAATCGATTGGAAGTCTTCACTCCACTCTATAGATTGGATCAATTGGAGGTCTTCAGTCCACTCTACAGAGGAATGCATAGACAACATACATGCTATACAGTAATTGGTTTCATGATGGACTAAACATTAACATGCGAGATTGCTAAGGAAAATGTGATTCATAGCTCAGTCCGTACAGGTGCAACAGAGAATCTACTGCGGCTGGGTTGTGGCCTCTGACCCTCTGCTCTCATTGTGAGGTCATGATTTATCATGGATCTCATTTGAATTACAGTTTTTTTTCTCAGGCACTTAACTATATGCCCTAACCAGCCAATACAGCCTATGTGACACTAAACAATCTGCCAAAACCCAATCAAAACAAATACATGCTACAAAATGCTATAACCAGGGATGGACATAACTGGAAGGTAAGTACGCATTCACCTTTTAAAATGATGCGTGCAACAATCAATTGTTTGTAAAAGTGCAAATGCGTACTTATTTTATGTGCATTTGCGCTGCTATGACAAGAAAATACCTTGCATTTTAACCTGTATACTGCAAATGAAGTCGAATTAGCTTAAGATGCATTATATTTTGTTTTCATATCAGCCTGTCCCTTCACAAGCACACTGACTCAAATGACGAATCAAAAGAGCAACATTTTTTCACTGCATAATGAGACACAATGCAAGAAACCAAACAAATGATCAAATATTCTGAGGCATCTTAATTGTATCCCAACAATTCACGTGAACACTCTGTTACAACACATTATGTAATAATGCCACATTATGTAATAACTCGACAAAACGTAACATGAAACACTTCCTCTACTATGTCACTCAGTGGTTAGGGGATGAGAGTGAAGTTGTTGATGATTCCATAAAACTAAACTGCTATGGTCACAGAGCTGGTCCACACATACCCCATGGAGGTCCACTTTTGTAACTGGTCGACAGAGATGAAGAACTTACCAAGGATTGGCAAGGATTTGATCGGGCCTCTTCCCAAGTTGGTTCAGGGTCACAAATATATTCTAGGAAATTGTATTCTAGTAATTATACCATCCAGTATCCTGAAGTTGTGCCACTCCAGAGACTGACCTCCAAAGCAGCAGTGAAGCTCTTTATACTGTCCAGTGGTGTGCAGGCCTCAGGGGAAAGGTGACAGTATTAGGAGGCTCTAAAAGCCAAATCTTTCAAGATGGTTGGTAGAGCTGGTTCCCCTGAACTTAAACTTCTCTTCTGTGCCTGGAGAAAAAGAGGCCAAACTAACAATGAACATTCAAGAACAGGAAGTCACGGATCTTCTGGCATAGTATTGAGGCGTCTTCTCTATGAACACTGGAGGAACTGATATCATACAGCATGACATCATTATTTCTGGAGGGGGAATCATCCAACACAAGCCCTACTGTATTCCTATGTTCCTGTATTCCCTCTGGCGAGCTGTAGAAATTATAAAGGTGAGGCAACTAGGAGTCGTTGAAGAGCGAAAAAGTGCTTGATTTGGCCCCATTGTTCTCGCCCTGAAACCAGACAGCATTCTGTTTCTATAGTGACTTCTGGGAGCTAAATGAGGTGTACTGGTTGGATAATGTCACAGAAGTACAAAAGGAGATTACTGTGATTACTGTTTGATGATTAAACCCAAGCATACTACACATTGACTACATAGATGGATAGGAATGAAAAGAAAGACAGCCAGATAGATAGATAGATAGATAGATATCTTATTAATTCCATAAGAAATAAAATGTTTACAGTAGCTGAATACACACATTAAGAAAAAACATTTAGACATTAATAGAGAACAACAAACAATAACAATAACAATAAAAGGAGGAAGGTATGGTTCCTGATAAGTGATTTCTGAAGTATGAAATACTTTCCAGAGGCTAATCATTTGGGATACCTCATAACGAAACACAGAGAGAATTATCTGCGGTTATTAATGCTGTCTATATTCAACTCCACTGCGTCACCAGTAACCTTTCAACAAACATCCAGAAGTGGTTGCCACCAGGGCAGGACATGTTAATCATTGCAACTTTGGAATGCTGCCCTCCAAAACACCCTCAGCACGTGAGTCTTCCTACAAGTGAAAATACTGAACCATCGAGACAGCTCATCACCCCACACCACAACCTCACTCTGGTAAGTCCGATCACAAGATAAGTTGTCACATAAAAACAGAAGTTGGATACTCATCTGAAATGCTGGCCAGTAATAACAGAACTGAAACACATGTTATTTTGAAACAACTGGTTGGAATGTATTTAAGGAATCGTACTAAAATATTCATAAACATGCAGAAGTCATCACATAATATGTCGAGTACTTCTTTCCATTAAGGGAGATTGAGTCGTATAGAAATAACCAATGTTTATCAACAGCATTCGTACTGATCTACAAAATCTGACAGAAACATTCAACCCGGGGGAAAGAATCTTTAAAAAATACTGGTAACACTTTACTTAAAGCAGTGATATAAATGCATTATAAATACCCTCATAACCAATTATAATGCATTCATAAAGCCGTGTTTATAATAGTTTATGAATGCATTATGATGGTATCTATAATGCATTATGATGATGCTTTAAGTAAATTATTATGAAAATAACCACATATTACAAAAACAAGCATGTCAAACAAGCAAAATAGGAATCATTTAAGAGACGAGGTAAGATAGGAACCAGGGAAATCGTTAGTCCCATTTTTTTTGGGGGGGTGGTTGAGGCTTACCCCCCCCCCCCCCCCCCCCCCCAAATAAATGTGTATTTATTGGCTTAAGTAATTAATAGTTTGCTGTCAGCCCCTGCTAAGAACTTTATTGATGACTTCTGCTGCATACAGCAGCAAGGTATGTAAAATACAGACAAATAAACATTTAATGTGAAATTAGAAAAGGGCAAAGACAGTAAACACAGTGCAAGTGATGTGTAAAGGTACACAGTACACAGACAATACACAAAAAGAATATTAAGGAAATAGATACATATTTTTTTATAAATGACTGAAGGTATATGTGTAAACAGCAGCAGACTATTACTGCAGCAAAATTGAGATGCTTTGTGGGGTGTTATGGCTGGTGGTGGGGGCAGGGCCGACACGTCTGGAGAAGACCTCGTTGGACCTGAAGTTGTGGAGAAGACCTCGTTGGACCTGAAGTCAGCAGGTAGGAAGGACCCTCTGTCGGGCTGCCTGGTGAAGGAGCCTAAGGCATAGGTGTGCTTTCAACATTAGTCAGTACCAAATCAGCCCTCCCATAATATTGGTATGGACCTGTCTCTGTTGTATCTACACCCTTAGAATGAGCATTTGGCTAAAGGTTCTCCAAGATAGCGCCCCCCATGGTACAGATGAGCAGAATTGTTCACAATGTTGTTAAATGTTGCCACTATCCTCTTTTCTGTTACTGCCTCCAGTGGGCCCAGGGTC
>JAODLC010000047.1:11764523-11794152 GCA_026781145.1 Hippopotamyrus pictus
CCATGAAAATCACGAGTCCGCCACTCTGATTTGCTCTGGGGCTGACACTGAGTCCCTCCAGGAGCACACATCATATAAGCAGATTAGTTCAGGCACTGACGTTACAGGCTGCGCAGAAGCTCCTGCCAGACATTTTCCATGTGGGTGTTGGTCGTGGGCGAGATTGTACTGGTGTGTGATCAGGCCTGTACCAGTAAATAAACTGGAACTAACTGACTCTGACAGGAAACAAAAGATACATATTTGATAACTTTTTGAATATTATACATCTAATAAATAGATATTCTATTTTTAATTATCTGACAATTTGCCTTAGACCCATTTATTTTTGGATTCGTTATTTAGTTAAAGTAAGTGTTACAGAAATCATAGTATCAGCTCTTGTAAAGAAAAACAAGAGACGCTGTCTCAATACCGTATTGTGGTACCACATGATAACACTGTACATCAGGGGTCATCAAGTCCGGTCCTGGAGAGCTACTACCCAGTAGGTTTTCTATCATACCCGGCTTCTGATGAGCCACACCAGATCTCAGGTAAATACCAGGAGCAGGTGTGGCTCATCAGAAGCCAAATAGGATAGAAAACTTACTGGATAGTAGCCCCCCAGGACCGGAGTTGGTGACCCCTGTTGTATATAGTGTGATTTGACTTTGGCAGACCAAGCTCTATGGTGCACATTTCAGGGACTCATCAATTCTAAACTTCTGTTCTGCTTCAATGACAGAACGCATTACAGACACAGATTCCTCATTTGTCCTGCGGTAGAGCCTTAAGCAAACAGCTTTTAGATCACAGTTTAAAGATTTTAACCACAATGCCACCTGGCGCTATGCGACATGTGGTCTGGCCACAGTAACCCTATTCCACACGAATACAGGGAGCTCGTGGTCACCGTCCCTATGCCCATGTCTTTTAGTCCAGCTTAAAAGCTTCTGCAGAACAGGTCTTGATATGAAGGAGGGCAGAAAAGACTGAACTGCGCTCCCTGGGCGTGCCCCCTCCCCCCACAAACAACATTAGCCTCTGCTGATACTTTCAGAGGCATACAAGTTTGACAGCGTGTGTTCTGAAGGGAGCTCAGGGCGCCGGACAGCAGAGCTGTAGCACAGAAACAGGTGACACTCCCATTTTTCCCGTAAGAGAGACATGCGGTTTCAGCCTGGGGAGGCTCCCTTAGACAGGAATGACACCAGACACGTTTCTGCAGTGATCTGCAGCCCTTGGGGCAGAGGGTGAGCCAGCGAGCACACTGTGGGCAATATCACTGCATTTCACACCTTCAATGATTTGGTAAATAAGATCTAAAACTCCAAATGTGCGTTTATGTGAACAGTTGGTAGGGCGAGTGTTTTTGAAAAACGTGCTTTCTGGAAGAATTTACAGAATCATCCCATTGTCTTGAACCCCGACTTGATACCATTCTAAATTCATTAATGCACCTAGAATACTATATAAAACAGAAAATAAAGTATAACTAAACACATTTATTAACTGCAAAGTTTAACTGTCCCTATTTGTCAGATGTCTCATTTTAACAATATGTCACCCTATGCGACAGAGTTGTGTCAGAGTATTTCAAGGGGAAAAATCGAATATTTAACTCCCAGGTTAGGAATTATCCATTCTCTCACCACCCACTCAAATCCCCGCAGCTGTTTTCAAAGCGCTCAGCTTGCAGCAACAATTTGTCCTTAATCCACTAGAGGGCACTTTTTCAAAACAATTCAAGAACACGTGACGTGCATAGCGCTCATCTAGGCTGTGGCGGACGCACTGTAATGTATCGTCCTGCCTGCGTGTATAGTGTGGCATTCAAGTGAACGGGGACATTTTCAGATATACTGTAACATTACGGCAAGTCTTTCGTCCAAACTTTCGGCTTTTGGTGAAAAGCTGAGGTTAATTTTGATAGAGAGCAACAACTGATGGGAAAACATGTTTTGTTATACAGCTATTTAATTTAATGGGAAATATTTGTAAGAAAGATGGTCTCAAACCAATCCGAAATGTGTATATTTTCTTAACAAATTTAAATCTTTTAAGATTCTTACTCATACTTAAAAATCCATTTCCTGGTTTAAATGATATAAATCACATGTTTTCTATTTATGTTTCATTACTCTTATACTACTATTTGCTACTTTATTCCTTCTTTAATATTTGTACTAAGTGAAAATTAAATTAAATTTAAACTAGGTTAAGAAAAAAAAAACAATACACCTAAACATTCCAAATTATTTATTGTCGCCCTAATCAACGTAACAACTTGTATTTACTTTTCAAAATGTTTGACTGTCTCTCTGAACCAACACAGTATAATAATGGTCAAGTAAAAACTCCAAAAGCTGGAAAAGGAAACGATGATGGCTACTAGGCCGAAATTATGACTTCAATGTTAAACATAATTATTATCTTTAAGTGCATATCTTGGGTAGGCAACATTATCTGAAATGTAAATAACACAAGACAAGTGCCTTTTTGGTCTACTGGCTAGTCAGAAGCAGACTGTGAATAAGTAAAAAGAAAAAATATCGGTACACAGCCTGTTCGCAGATCAGGCGTCATGCATTGACGCACTTTGCCAGTGGTAGGTCTTAAACATTTTCCATCACAATTTTTCCCTTCAATGATGTTCGTGGTGGAGGCTGGATTGTTTGAACCCAGTTAAAAAGTCACCTTCGCACTCATCAAAGACATCGGAATAGGCTGAATGAGTCATCATCACCCGACACTTGAATAAAATAGAATGTCGTATACAGGCGCAACCTTCAGATTTTACTCATTAAATAATGGATCTTAACCATCCGGCAGCACAAAGATTCCGGCCCAAACTGATACATTTGAACATCACTCTGTCCCCAACCAGATGCCAGCATTTAAACACACGTTTATTACGTCAGTTACTGTTCATGGAAAATGCATTTTATTGAGTAATCACAGCGTATTATTACAGCTAATTATAATTAGCATTTATTACACTGAAGAATTCACCTTACAATTATATTCGAATGTGATCTAGTAATGAAATGTAATTCCCTTTAGAAATAAAAGGATGAATAATGACTACTTAATTGTTCAAAAATCTGGGATTACAGTGTATATGCATGATTACTTACATAAATTTTATTCCATTTAATTCCAAGTGCAAATGACTTTCTTGTTAGCTGGTTACCCACAGATGTAATGATGTACTAATATCTGAAAAAATCAGTAGGCCTATAGCAAATATTATTAAATATTTCTGCCAGCGCTAATCAGTGGGGTCACATTATGTTGTTTTTTATTCTGTGGAAAACGAAAGATCCATCTGCTTGGCAGATCTAATAAGAACCTTAAACATTGGCTATGTGACGGGTCCTATAAGTAAAGTGTAAATAAAAGCCTGTGTACCGCTTTGATCGCTGTCGATCCACCAATAACTAGCAAATAACTAGCTAACAAAATGACTTACAGTGGAAACCGCTTATAGTGATCTCGTCTGTCTTGGTGAAATTGATCACTATAATGCTTATGATCATTATAAACGATTTTTTTTCCCTTTATGTCTCAATCAGATTACCATCTAATTGACATTTGTATATTTATTTCATGAATATATGGTAATAAAACTGAATTTTCACTGAATTTTATTGACTTTCAGAATGCAGAATATGATACAATACAAATAAAATTCAAAGCCACTATAATACAGTACGGTACATAAAATAGGCCTATAGCTTATTGTAGTTTCGCTGCTTGTTTTTGTTGGTATATCATAAACGTCAATGAGTCTATATTTGTCACTGAGAGAAAGTGCCTTTCTTTTTCTTGTCATATTTTCTGTGCGTGCAAAATTATTAGCCTCGGGTAGAAGTATACGGGTATACGGCTTACCACAAGGCAAAGCAGGCTTATAAAAGTAAAGTAAAGAAAATACATCATATGAAAGTTATATATGGTATACATTGTCCTCCAAAGCTTAAATGAGTAAAGCACACTTTACAGAACATTTTACAGTTCATATTGCTCTTATAGAACACTTAAGCTGTCTATAATCATTATTGTATTAAGAGAATGGAGAATAAGGTTATGAGATTGCTGACAGTCTGTTTGTAATGTCAATAAAACATTTATTGTTCAATCGGGAACACTTTTGCATTTTTTTAATTAAAGGCTACATCCAGTTACTGGATTTATGTGCACGGGCACATTGCAGTTGCAGTGACTCATTCAGGTTAATGAAAGACATCATTCAGCAAAATAATGGATTTTACAACAAATATATAAAATATTGTATTACTTGACATGGACAAAATATGTTTTACATGATTTGAAAGCATTTTTAAATTTCTACTGGAATAATGTCAGAAAAAAATGTTGACAGATTAAAACCTATATTACCTTAAAACTGTAGTTTCAGTTCCTTTTAGATCAACAATTACATTCTTCACTATTTTTGACTGTCATTGATTTGAATATCATATGGAATATAACATTGTTGTGCCGAATGACATTTTTCTAAAATGGCTTATGTTATCATTGGACACTTCCTTTTTTTGCTATTTCGAAAATCTAAACCCCCCCCTGACCCCCATGTTGTTAGCACAGACCTCATTAAAGACACTGACACTGTAAAACATACCGCAGGTTTAATTGCAGCTTACAACTGGGACATTACCCTGAGGTCTCTATACATGTCAGAGATGAAAGTCATTTTTCTCGGGACACGATCCCATTATGTCCCCAGTGCTGTTGCAGTTCGATTCGATGTACCGGATACTTCCCGCATCTTCACATTCCTTTGTCACCCGTGTCGGGCCAGTGCGTGTCAGCACATGCCCTCGATGCACCAGGTGCTCGCTATAGCTCACACCAGTGGCTAGGCTACGTCACAAAAAGCCATTAGTGGAGAGGAAAACATGCCCAACGCTGAAACAAAGGCGTGTATATGTGTATGTATGGTAGGGACACATCCGTATCAATACTGAGAGAGTACTGTGTGTGTTTAGGGCAGGGGTAGCCAATCTTATCCGCAAAAGGGCCGGTGTGTATGCAGGTTTTTGGGATAACCTGTAGGTCAGCTGTTCAAACCCAAGTGTGAGGACTCTTTCAGCCAATCAGTCCTCTAATTAGTAATCTAATTAGGGAGTTGCAGCGAAAACCCGCATACACACTGGCCCTTCGTGGATAAGATTGGCTACCCCTGGTTTAGGGGGACAGAGGGTTCGGGGTCGATTACACCATTGTGAAATACACAAAATGTGTTTATTTCCCTGCATAGTGCTTAAATCGCTTATTTCAGGGACAACATATGGGAAATTCTGTTGCAGATACTCATACTACCTTTACCTTTGAGGGATGTTTTTCAGTTTTGTTCCCTTCATGGTCTGTCAAAGGAATGTGACTATCCTGTGTAAACACGCATTTAGATGGAGTTTACTGGAAAAAAAAAAAAACATTTAGGCAGTAGAGTAAGTTCCTGTCTAGCCTAATAAATTTTAACAATTGCTATGACCTGGTATAAACTAGTTGCTATTTGAAACTAGCGTAAAGTAAAATAATGAAAAGCCTGAGTCTAACCAGCTCCAAATACTGCAATACTAACGCAATACTGCAGTTATATCACACAGTATTGGGGTAACTGACACGGTGCAATTTCAAAACTAGAAGTTTTTGTTTAACTCAAATTTATCTTATTTAAATGAAGTGTATGCGTGGGGGTGGGGGGATGGTTAAAAAAAAAAAGCCTTATGAGCCCCCCCGCCCTGGATGTCATGTGATATGCCCCGACTTGTTCACACAAAGCACACAGAGCCCAGAGTGATGTAAGCATTCTGTTTCTGAAAGTTAATTCAGCACAGAAGGTATTATATGCTATTATACTGTGCATCCTTACGTTTACCAGAGGTGCTCAGTCATATCCGCAAAGGGCCGGTGTGTATGCAGGATTTACGGATAACCTGTAGGTCAGCTGTTCAAATCCAGGTGTGAGGACTCTTCGGCCAATCATTTCTCTAATTAGTAATCTAATTAGGGAGTTGCAGGGAAAAAAACACATGTACAGAATTAACACGTCCTGTCGACAACTTATATTAAATGATAATGTGGTTATGAAACTACAAAATGTTGGTTCAAGTCCAAGAACGGGCCACTTATGTTGTGGCTGCATCTTAATTGCTGGTCTGTAAATTATCAAGCCATGTAAGTGAGTAAAGCCTGGTTATTTGTCATGATAGTGTTTTTTGAGAAGGGTAGTTAATACAATAGCAGGCTTGCAAACAGCCCATAAGTATGTTTCTGAAAAATCACATGAATGTATACTTGTTTATTAGTCTTTATGTGTTACATGTATTCTGAGAGATTTCATTGTATTCCTCCAATAGTCCATGCAGTAAGACGTGCAGTAAAGTTCTTCGGCATCTCCAAACTGGGCATGTTGTATGACAGTTGTGCGTGTGGACGTGTCCACTGCACCGTGATTGACTGGCATATAGGGCTGCTCCTTTACGACAAATATCATGCACACGATTTTGGTCAATATTGAGATCACAATTATTTAACACGATTACTTAATGACATTGTAAATATCTCTCAATTATTGAACTTTTAAAAAAATGTCTTTTTAACTGTAGATATCCTTGATTTCTAAATTTATTTCAAGTAAAAGGGACTGGAAATGAGGGCACTAGATTTATAAGACCAAACAGGAGCATCATTGTGAAATGTATGTATCCCTTAGCGTCATTTTTAAAGGGGTATTTTTACTTGTTGTTAAGTAGATCTCTAAAGAAAAAAATACTTTTACTGCGTTACATTCAACTATTTTCTCGCTGATACATTTACACATATGTTCTTGCTTCGCATCTGTCTTCGAAACCCAAGGCATGGCGTCATGCACGCACGCCCGTCTCACCAATCAAACGTCGCCTTGCATTTGCCAGAGATGGAGGGAAAAAATAGCGAGACTGATTGTCTCTGGAGAGGAGTGTCTGGTTGCAGGCGCCGCTCTCCAGCCCTTCAGCAGGCACAGAGCACTCTCAACCCTCGTCACACTCAGGACCCCGCATGCGCAAAATTTAGTGAAATAAAAGATCACATTACTTCAGTACTGCAGGTTGAATCCTGATATAAATGTATTTCATGTATATCCAGAATGAATAACACAATAGATAATGCAATAATAAACAATATACCATGGAGAATATTATAGCTAAATTATATCCAGAATGCTTCGGATTTTAAAAGTGATCAGTAAATATCTAGAAAGACTTTTGACAAGTAATCATAGACAACTGCTGATATCAATACAAAATGCTAGGCTATTTGTGTTTTTCTTTTATGCATAAACAGTAAAACTTAAAAAAATAATGAATATATCAAATGTTAATATTTAGAATAGATTTGCAATTATGAAACATAGATCATTCACAAATATATGCGTAGGACATTAACGTTTTTTCAACTTCGCATGCGTCAACCCCACCGGAAGGGGCCTGAAAGTGGCCTCGTGAGTCTGGCAGCACTTTCGACGTCTAATGTTTGGCGATTAAATACGTATGCGGTGTTTTTTTTTGTCAGCCAAATACGGTTGATATTTCCGCATTGAGAATATCAATTTAAAATCTGCCATTATGTGTTGCGGAATGTCGAAGTTATGTTCTCTGACATTTTTATATCCATGCAGCGAAAAATCAATCGCGCAATTTACCCCAATGTATTCTCTCCAAAAGCACAACTTACCCCACACCGGGGGCAAGTTTGGCCACGAGACCACTTTTTTTCAGAAAGCTTTTCAGAACGATTCTTAAATACTGTATTTCAGATCCAAAGTGATTGTTCCCAGGGATGCACCACATCCTGAAATATATGTACATATTTTAGTTGTAAGTATTACTGTCATGGCCTCGCTTTAAAATCACTAATGAAAGTCTGGCACAACTCATCCCAATCTCCCCTACTTATATTTTAGTAATATTTTTTGTTTTTACAGTAACAGTACTTGTAATGATTTTGGTCAGTCTACTAACCTATAACTGTATTAACTGATAGCTGAGATATTTTACTTAATGTGCACATCACCCAGGAAAATATACATGTACTGTTCCTGGCACCCCCCCCCCCCCACACACACACACACACACACACACACACACCAGAATGTATTCATTCCAACCTTCACTTTTTTAAACCTGCTACATTAGTTATTAGCCTATTAAGGACTTTAAGTAAGGCATAGGATTGGACTGAAATCATTCTGGCTGGGGCTCCTCTATAGGAACAGGACTGAGAACTACTGACATGACCTATTGCTAAGACTTGCAGCAACTGGCAGAAACCATCAGGGGGAGGTAATGAGCTGTTTTGTGCGCATTTAAATTAGGGTTTGAGTCCCTCTACATTTTCATTCAGATCAACACAAGGGGAGACTGAGGAACCGCTCAGATTGTTTTTGAAAGACCTTCATTCTAAAATCTGTAGTTTTCCCAGAATAATTTTACGGACTGTTATTTTTTTTTTCACCACTGCATCGTTCTTCCTTTTTACATAATTTTTTTTAACAGTAACTTTTCTGTATCTCTGTGTACCTTTATTTTCACTTTTTATTTTTGCATTGGTAGCCGTGACTTTCTAAGGGGGGGGAAATGGCAAACCTGGGGGTCCAGTTGCTTGGCTTTTCTCTGGCTGTCATAGGATTGATTGGTCTGATAGCGTCGACCGCTATGGTGGAGTGGAAGGCTTCATCCTACGCGGGGCAGAACATCGTGACGGCCCAGGCGATGTACGAGGGGCTCTGGAAGACCTGCGTTTCTCAGAGCACCGGGCAGATCCAGTGCAAAGTTTATGACTCACTTCTCCAGATGCCCGGTGAGTAGACCAACGTTCACGTATTTCACGTTAAATCATTGTAAATGCATATGTTACTTTGTGTATTTCTGTGTGCGAGAGAGACTCGGAATCCCTGATTATAGGTGTAACATTGTAAAAGTATTATAGCCTCTGAAGAAAAATAGCAATGGACTTTTGCAAATCTATGTGTCTAATATGCTCACCGACTGACATAACTGTGCTTGCATCATCTATGACAAATTCTCACCACACTTCAGTGAATGATGCTGATTATTTAAAAAGTAGCTTTGACTGTCCAAAGAAGCGCATCTATTTCAGATAGCGTTTTTTTTTTTTTTTCTTCTTTTCTTTGTAATTCCGCTACTTCACTCCAAGATGCCTGTGCATGTAATTACACGTTAGGTGAATTCCTGGAATAGCTAGGCCCCTCCAACATGAAATGGCAGAGCAAACCCTGTTATGACACACAGTAACCCTTTGATCCCCTACCACCATCCCCTACTCCGCTCCAAATGGCCACGTTCACCCAGTGCTCGAGGAACATTGTAGCAGTGTTGTTGGAGTGTTGAGGGTGCAGGAGAAGTGTGTATTTTTTATCCATACTAGCAACCTGGATGTGTTGTGCTACATACAGTAGGAATGTACATTTAGAAGCTCCAAAACAACCATTATGGTTTAGGAGCTTATGTAAGTAAAAACTGTCTTTGACGCAAGACTCAAAACATTCAAATGATCTACTGGGAGCCTGAAGTTTCTGGTTCAAGATCCTCCTTGCAGTTGTATTTGCAAGAAAAACATTAACCTGATGCCCAATTAAGATATCTCCCTGTAAGGCAGTGTTTCCTAACGCAGTCTTTGGGGACCCCCCTCGACAGTCCACATTTTTGCTGGCTCGCTGTTATTCATTGGCTGGGAGCTAGGAGGGAGCAAAAATGTGGACTGTCTGGGGGGGGTCCCCATGGACTGGGTTGGGAAGCAGTGCTGCAAGGCACTGGCCAAGCAGTGAAGGAACGGCCTCAGTCTCTGAATCTCTGAGATGACTGTCCTCACTCTGGCTTTCAGCTGAGATCCAGGCCACTCGCGCCCTGATGATTGCCAGCATACTGCTCTCTGGTCTGGGTCTGCTGGTGGCCATGGTGGGCATGAAGTGCACCACCTGCATGGCGGATGCCCCGGAGCAGAAGGACAAGGTGGCCATCGCTGGTGGGGTGTTCTTTATCGTGGCAGGTCAGCAGGAAACATGTTCTGTTCACATTTGAAATACAGCAAAGCATCAGATAGATGTTCATATTAAGAGAAAGACTATCGACGGCCCATATTGGTATTTTTATTTGTTTAGATCTTCGAGGCTTGTGCTAAGGTTGTTAAAGGGCTTCATCTCTTAATTCCCCCCCCCCCCCTTGTTGCAGGCTTCTGTGCTCTGGTTGGAACCTCCTGGTATGGTAATAAAATAGCCACAGATTTCTACAACCCCTTCACGCCCACCAATGCCAGGTACAATGTAATTCTGTTAAGTTTAACAGTGGTCTAAGTGGAGGCAGAAATTCAGGAGCATACTCCCTGTGTTACTACTGTATTTTCGCTGTGGTTGGCCTCCTACACCGCCAGAACGCACCTAGGAACAAACTATGCGCTGCCCCAGGTCATGGAAAATGTGAAAATACAGGCACCCCACTGAAATATTTTGTAGTAGTTTTTCAATAAGCTTCAGGTGAAAATGCAACCACACATCCACATTGATAAAAACTTGTTTAGTGAGTTTACTGATAAGATAAGATATCTTGTAGCCCTAAAGCTTGAATTTATGAATTCATCCATTGTCAGACCAGTACTGAGGAGAAACTGTTGAATGAAGATAAATTGTTGTTTTTTTTTTTGTTTTTTTTTTGTTTTTTTTGCAGGTACGAGTTTGGCTCCGCCTTGTTTGTGGGGTGGGGGGCCGCCTCTCTCTCCATGCTGGGTGGGGGCTTCCTGTGTTGCCACTGCCATGGCGCTGGGTCCAAGTCCTCCACACGGTATCCCAAGTCCAGCCAGCCTGCAGCCTCCGGCTACGTATAGATGCCGCGTGGCTCTCGGTTTAAGGGCAGGACACCGAGAGCTTCCAGAGACGCAAGAGAAAGGGCACCAGCGGTTACTGCAAGGGTTGTAGGAGTTTGTGGCATTTCATAACAAACCTGTGTACAATTAAAACCATTTCAATTACTATTTTAGTTTGAATTGTGACTGAATAGATGCTAGTTTGTCCGGTGTATGAGTATGTGTGCGTTTTGTGCACATATATAAACGTGTATGGATGTTTATTACAAAAAATAACAGCTAGATCAAACAATAACAATCACTTTATATTTAAAAACCAAAGTATGACGTTAATATAGGAGAATGGGTTAGATGAAAGCATAAACTATAAAGTTTACCTATAAATCTTACTTTTTATTCCTAGTCTTCGTAGTGTTTTCATTTCACTAGCTTTTCTGATGTTAGGTTCTAACGGCACTTTGTATAGCTGCTGCTGCTTTGTTCTTTATCAATTTTTATCATTCACAGGAAAGCATCCTTTTAGTTGAGAATATAAATTGTTTTTAAATGTGACATGTTAAAGTGCCAAGATCCCAATTTGAATGGCTTGAATGAAAATGTTGACATAATTTGTGTTTTATTTATAAAATGATGTGTATAATTTGGATTTATATACATGCATGATATCAACCAAATGTTAATATAAACTGAAATTGTACTTAAACATTGCAGATTTTGGTTCACAAATGCTGTAGTTTCTAACTAGGGGCAACGAGGTTTTATAGTATTCTGTGCTGTAAAAATTGTCACAAGCACAAATTCTCGGGGACATTACTTGTATGTTGTTACTTTTCTTAAACAAATAAGCTGAAAAAACACTATAATTTCTCCAAAGATAAGCACTGGTTTTGAATTCTTCCATTTGTGCAAGTAATTTGAAATACTGCACCAGACTACTGATTATGTAACTTTTGTTTCTTGTGAAAACTGCATCTGTGGTATTTTGTTTACATAGCGAGTTTAGAAACTGGAATGTGTTTCTTTGTAAGTGTTTAGCATCACTGGGTTTTATAACAATTTCTAAGATTGCTGTTTAAAAATCAGACATGTGACATAGATTTAAGCGTGTTTTTAGTGGAACGGCCAAGTGTTAAAAATAGTTACTGTGATACGTTGTGTTTCGCCGTAAGCCAGCCGGGAAAAAAGAAATCTGTGAGATCATGGACCACAAACTCGTCCTGTCTTTAGTGTTTCTGCTTGTGAGATTGCTCAACAATGCAGACACTGTTGTGAAGTTATTTTTAGCCATAGAACATTTTCTAGAATGGCATATTGTGGGTTCTCAGCATTTTAACTTGGTAACAGCAAGCAGGTAGCTTGGTTGTTGGCTGCAAGGTGTCATTAGTGCCGCTGCGTCTCCCTGCTGTTTGCTGGCGCCTGTTTGGATGGTGTAAGACTGGATGGGATGGCAAGCAGGATCATGTGACACGAAGGTGGGCGGAAGGAATAGAGACTTGATTCATGGATGGATGTGGCGGCGGGAGGGGGGGACACGAGATTGCTGTTATTGGAGCAGTGCAGGGAAAACATAAGATGACTGCTACGGGGATGCAGAAGGGCTGTAACAGCGTCTAGGATCATCCATCATCCAGGTGTGTGGGAAGAAGACAATCATATGATGATTAGGAAGAAGAAACAGGGCATCTGAAGGGTCCTGCTTCTTGTCTGGCTCCCTCTCCCCCCCTGGCTCGTCTTGTTAAGAGTTCCAGATAAGATAAAGCACTTAAATTTCTCATCCGCTGTGCCACAGAGGAAGGAAATATGGTGGTTGTCAGAGTTTCCGTATTTGCACCATATCATAACAAATGACAGAGTCAGGGCAGCAGTCCCAACCATAAAGGACCTGGCTTTCTCTGTGTTTTCTACATGGTTTTGTGTAGCAAAAATAATGATGATTATAATAACAATAATAATAATAAGAATTTTTTTTCAATCGTTCATTTAGAGCCAATATGCAAGGTTATGGGTTTAAGGAATTCTGAGTTATATAGTTTGCGATGTTTCTAGGATGCCACCAGTTAAATTCATGTCTCATCTAACACACATTCTGGAATCTCAGGCCACTCTGGGATGTACAAATCTACCAAGGCAGCAAGGCTGGGCCTCTGTTATCCCGGGCCCACCCAGATGAAACTCCGGCTGACCCATTCAGCGCTCACGGGAAAGCGATACAGAACGATACAATGATTATGTCGATAGGTATGTGTGTGCGTGGTTAGATCAGACAGCGGAAAAGTGCTGTTGAGATGCAAATTTTTCTTTCTCTTTGTTCATTTGGCCTTAGTAATGCCACAGGTCATTTAAAAACTGATTTAAAAATATGTAGCTGATTGTAGTGTGATTTTATTACCAAGTGAATTATGTCCGATTTCCTGGCAGCCCACCCACGCCATGATTTCTGGCTCTGTTATTGCTATATATGTTTGTTAAAATCTGTATGATAATTACATCAATTGATTTATCTTTGGGATGAAAACATTCTCACCGGTACAGTATCAGATACACAGTGTTCAGTTTGAGGTGACCTGTACCATCCCTTACCAGTAACTTCTCCATATACTGTTTATTGTGATAACAATAATTAACTTGTGACTAGTGGCATGGTGAATTGCAACAGCAATAAAGGGAATTAATCAATCAATCAACAATACAAATATAGGCATCTTGCTCTCCTACAAGACATGCATTCTGTGACACCAAAGCTTTGGGTCAGAGCTTTAGACTCAGTCGTTTATCACACACCACTGCAGCTGTATTCAGGCCCTAAAGACTTGCTCAGTGGTCCAGTATTGATGAGATCATTCTGTCGGCCACAATCAGCTGAAGGTCTGCAGTCATTTGTCTTTCACGGTATTTGTGCTGCATGCTTTTCTGGAGTAAAAAGAGGTTTGTGATTTATTTTCTTTCAGCTCATACAAAGCCCAGTAAAGCCGCTATTAGTTGAATTCAAATGTCCCTCCATCCATTTTATGTAACCGCTTTGTCCTAGTCAGGGTTTCAGGGGGTCTAGAGCCTATGACCGCCAGGCAGGGAACAACCCAGGATGGGGCACCAACCCATCACAGGGCACACTCACACACCATTCATCACACACGCACACCTATGGGCAATTTGGTAACTCCAATTAACCTCAGCGTTTTTTCGGACTGGGGGGGGAACCGGAGTACCCAAAGGAAACCCCACGATGATGTGGGAGAACATGCAAACTCCACACGCACGAGGCCATGGTGGAGACTCGAACCCTGATCCCAGAGGTGTAAGGCAACATTGCTAACCGCTGCACCACCCCAAAATACAGAGCCGTTTGGCATTTTAACTAAAATCTTAAACCGGAAGAGGTCAGTTTTCCGCAATAGATTAATTTCCCATTTGAGATTATTGTGATTGACAGTTCATGTCCGTGAACATGTTGTGAGATCATGCAGTTAATACATTTTGAAAGGACAGGTATTTCAGTGTAATGAATAGCTCAGCAGCTGCGAGGGTGTAGACCTACCCCAGCCTTGCGCCCAGGAAAACTACACCTGCACCATAAGCCCCGTAATCAGGTTTGGAACAATGGCACAATGAATGGTGAGACAAGCCTTGTGAATACCATCCCCCGCACTCCCATCTCGAGTTTGTGAAGGATATTAGATGAGTAAAAGATGCTTTTCTGAAAGGTCTCTTTGCAATTCGAACCATCTCATACATAGACATTTGTAAGCCAGCAGATTTATCGGAAGGCATTTCTGGCACATGTCATCTACTGGGGGGGAGGGTCATGGGAGATTGTTTCAAAGAGTGATAGAGACTCCAGTCAGACTCATCAGACACTTGATCTGTGAGAGAAAAAATGAAGAAGGATGGAGAGAAGGTTCTAGAGCAGGGGTGGGCAGTCATGTCCGCAAAGGGCCAGTGTGTATGCAGGTTTTTGGGGTAACCTTTAGGTCAGCTGCTCTAACTCAGGTGTGAGGACTCTTCAGCCAATCAGTCCTCTAATTAGTAATCTAATTAGGGAGTTTAAGTGAAAACCCACATACATAGCAGCCCTTTCTGGATAAGATTGCCCACCCCTGTTCTAGAGAGTGGTTGATGCCTGGCCCAATAGGGTAACTGATCTCAGTTCAGTGAGAGGAGGTACCCAGGTGTTGACCTGACTTAGACGATAATGGGTTGTACCAACTCAGAGATTTGAATCTGAGAGACCTGCAAAGACTTGTATATTGGTATCGGTCAGACATGCCAGTGCATCATGATACTAAGACATAAAAAAAATGTCAGATTTCTCTTAATCGTCACTGAATAGCCTACTGGGAAATTCAGAAGTTCGAGAAAAAAAATCGCTCATATTTGTTCGGAATTAAACAGGGTTTACAGGCAAGCTTTACAGTTAAAATGTTGTTTTTATGCTGTTGTGTCACTTGACAAAGCAGTAGGAAACCAAGTGTACATTGTTTTAAAGATAGCAGATTATGCAGAAACTACGCAAGATCGGGATATATGTAGACAAAAGAAGAGTTTACGCGGACGTGGACTTCCGGAATGTTGCATACAGGTTTTGCAGATGCATATTAAGGTGTTGTTGTTAAAAGATAAACGTTACAAATTTCTAGTGCCTGCGGGGAGGAATGCAGCCTAATTTTCCCTGTTTCGAACAAGATATTTTTCGTTCTGTTAGACCTGCGCTTCTTCCGCGCGTTTTAGAAATCAAGGATCCATCTTCCCGTGTTGCTTTTAAGGGTACCCATTCCAGCATTGTTAATCTTAAAATGTGTTGATCTAGTGTACACTTTATTTTCCGGTAAGGATGCTGGTAAAACTTTTATCATCCCGCCTATTCATTCTCTGTCCATGCAGGTGACTACAACTGACTCGCGTCTAGTTTCTTTCTTAAATGAAGGGACACAGCAAAATTCAGCGACTGTTAATAGGTGAAAATGCTCTTTTTTTGAACTTCTTGGTTAATTGTCTAATTCTTCAAACTCGTCCCACTGCCTGTAGCACCATTGCAAGTTCGCGGTAAATTTCTAGCGTACTCTGTCTCCCTCTAGTGTCGAAAAAGACCATTACGCCGCTTCAGTGACGATTTATTTTGGTATTGTGGCTTATTGTGTAATATGTGGTTCTGCGCTCACTTTAAATTCGCACTAAATCCAATAACACTGATATTTCCTCATTTGTTTTGTTGATTTTTTTTGTTAGCTTTGGTTACACTGATAAATTATAATTTATTCAACCTTTACTTATAAACGTCTGTGAAAAATATATTTAGTGATTAGAACATTTAATTTAATATTCGTTTGGGTTCCGTTGGGTTCTGATTCATCAAGGATAGAACTGATGAAAGTGAATGCGGAAGAGTCTATGATTAGATTTTTCTGGAACTTTTCCAAACTGGCATTGCTGTCACTTACGGTTAGTCTCGGCGATCAGCCTGTTTACTCTTGACTTGTGATGCTGTGATGTTTACGAACTGTTTCTGTCAAGTACAACTATCAAATAAGATGGATATTAGTTCATCTCCAAGTGCACTTTTCGTCCTAACATCAACGCTTTTTCAGTTGTTTTTCCTCTCGCCGGTTCTTCCTTTGCTGGGGCCATTTGACCGACTATACCAAGACGGGACTGATGCATTTTACAGAAATGACTTTAAAAACGCGGTGTTTTATATAGAGAAAGCTCTGCACAGTTACTATGAACTTCGTCGAACTAAAATTCACTGTAGGCTGCTGTGCCTGGACCAGCATCCCTCGGAAGCAGCGCAGTTCTTCGGCTCGGCGATGCAAAGGGCGTCCTGCTTAAATAAGTGCATGCAAGAGAAAGTCGGTCCCCAGTCACTGCACAAAGCCAGCAAAGAAATAACGCAAGAATTCCGCAAAGGAACTCCTCACGAATTTCTGCAACTAGCATGCAATAAGGTAAGATATTCACAGCACACCGAAAGTAGAATATATGCAGATGGGAAAATGTAAGAATGATAGCTCACCCCTAGACTATTTAATCAACTTTAGTTAGAATTAGATACTGTAACAACTAGGTTTATCTTGTTAAATTAATAAAGTTTTGCATAATTTCTTTAATCCGAGAGAAATGTGTCACTACCAACAAAACAGTAGAATAATCGTCGTAATCCCTGTTGCAATCAACAGCTGAAACCCTTCGTGAACTATTGTGTAACGGTGGCCGCAAGACCTTGTTTTTCCCAAACCAGCTTTATTCTGTGAAATATTGTTTGGAATGGTGAGCACTTGACTGGGACTTTTTCCTTTTTTTCAAATGTACAAAACAAAGGGAACTTTGTATTTTTGTCTGTGATCCTTTCGGCTCCTTGATCTTATTGTGTCTGTCAATTAATTGCTTCCGTTTGATTTCCGATCATTCTAAATTCTACTGGGAGTTCATGCTGTTATAAACGTTTATTAACGTATTATGTAATGCTAAAATGCTTATAATTATAACAACAATACTTTATTACTCCCCGTGGGGAAATTCTCTTTTCACTTGCTCCACTGTAGGTGAGAGCCGGCTCCGGGTTACGGTGAACGGGCAACCATCTTGCGGCACCCGGGGAGCTGGGGGGTTAAGGGCCTTGCTCAAGCACCCACAGATTGTGACAGTTCTGCTGAAGCGGGGCTCAAACCGGTGACCTTCTGATCACAGAGGATATGCCCACTAAGTTGCATGATGCCTCTATTATCGTACTTGTTATGTGCAGAATAACTTTTTTTCCAAGAGATCTCCTTAATAGGCCCCTCAAGACTGCATGCAATGTTGGGGTTACTATACCCTTTCAAACAGTGCTTGGCTTATACCAGTAAGGACAAAAAAATTACCCACCGGCAAGGGGTTAAAATAATTATTATTGCATCTTAAAACAATGCCAGTCACTGTATTTCTCCCAGCAATTTTATATATATCTGCCTACTGCAGCTGTACACCTGCTCGTTCGAGCAATTATGTAAGCAACCAATCACGTGGCAGCAGCCCAGTGCAGAAAACCATGCAGACCTCAAGTCAAGAGCTGGCACAAGCTTTGGAGGGGAGGGGGGTGGCAGAAGATGCCTGAGCACGAATGAAAGTGGCCCATCTTTGATGACCCAAGAACTGTTTTTCGATAACGGCATTGCACAAATTTACCGATGGGTACTCGCCTGACTGCGAACACTGATGAGGTAAATCCTCCCCCCCCCGCCCCCACCAGCCAGCAAAACGTAGCACTCAGCCACGCCCCCTATGCAAGCCCCTGCCCTTCGAAAAGTTCGTGCACGTCACCGGCTAAGAGCTTCAGTCCATCGATTGTCGGAATGAGGAAAAATGTGACTTTGGCTGAGACAGGGTGCAGTGCCACCAAAACTGGTGGAAACTGGGCAGTTTAGTTGAACTGGCGAATCTTCATTTCTGCTATGAGATACAGATGGTGGGGTTAGAATGTGGCATAAATAGCATTAATCCATGGTCCAGACCGGCCTTGTATCAGCTATTCTCGCTGCTGGTGTTGTAATGACGTGGGGGGGATGTTTCCTGGGCACACATCAACCCCTTAATACCCCTCATGTCAAAGTAGCTTCATGGATATGATAATGAATCCAGGCTCCCTATTCCCCAGATCTGAATCTAACAGAGAAACTTTGGAATGTGGTGGAACGGGAGACACATGGCAGGAATTTACTGATGACAAATCTGCAGCAATTTTGTGATGAAATCATGTCAGCATGGACCAGAATCAGTAAAGAATTTCTCCAGCACCTTGTTGGGTCCTGAACAGAAGGAATATCGGGTGTTCTTAGAGAAAAAGGGGTCATACCTAGTAATATAAGGGCATGTGCTGAGCAAAAGTTTTAGGCAGTCAAAGAAAGTAGTTAAAGTTATTTATCTGGGTAGTCAGTGTAGTTTTTGCTCCAAAAACATTAGAATTTATGCAAATGAGTAACACAAAAAAACAAGAATTTCTTCTGTTTTACAAAAAGTTACTGATATCTTGTTGGATGGCAAGAAGAATCTCACTTTAGTTACCAAACCTCTCCTCAGGGGTGCCCCAGCCATTCCTGTATTCATTAAATTTCTCCTCCAGCTAATTAAGAGAATTAGTTAAATAATAGTGAGGTGTTGATTAGCCAAAACGGATATGCTAGTGGATGAGTCAAGAAACAGATGGGTAGGTTGAATGGTTACTGCAAATTATGGAGCGTCTTTTGGAATGTCTATCAATGAATCATGATGTAATGTGAATGAGAGCACACAATATTTTAAAGAAGATTAATAAATATAAGGCATAACTTTAAGTCAGTGGGGTTGCTGAAGATTTGCAGAGAGATGGTGAGCTCCTGGAGGTAAATTGCATCATCCTACAAAAATGAAAACTTCCTGTTTCATCTTCCAGCCCCTGGGTGCATGTTCACTAAGTTTTACTCACTTTCTCTGTTTGGGGGTGTGTGTGTTTGTAACCGGCCTCCCTCCTTTGTATTCTGCCGACCACTTTCAGCGCCATGAAACCATTTATCCTCCTCTGTCATTAATATGCTTTCCAAAATGGAGGCCGTACCGCTTTTGTGCAGATCTGCTGGGAACATCAGCATTATTTTTCTTCTGTCTTTGGAAATGCACACAGGCCTGTGGGTGTGCTTTTGGTAACAAAACTCCTAGAACTATTCATCTGTGCTATTTCAGGAGTTTCTTTAAGTATTTCACAGATTTAAAATGGATAGAGGGAGGAGAGGGAATCAGGCAGCGGCTATGGGATTCTTCAGAGACGCCCTGATTTCTGCCAGTCAGTCATTTCAGTAGCGCAGGCAAAGCATTTTCATTAAGTTGGAAGGAAGTGTTGCTTGTCGGTTTATGCAATTATATTTAACTACATTTCTCACATCAGCCCAGCCTTGTCTCTGGCTGTGCTGCAGTTACCCACAGGGGTACATTTCCTGGCTGTGAGCTGTAGACAAAAGGTACACTCTGAATGTTACTGGATGGATGGATGGATGGATGGGTGGATGAATAGATGGGTGAAATGATAAAATGGCGCTATGACGTCTTTTGATAAAAAAAATAACTGCATTGTCATTTCTCACTTCTGATTTGGATCAATTTTTTGGTAAAATATGTATGAACTGGTTGTTTATTGGAGACAATGGCATTTCCTCCTGACACATCTGAAGCACATTCACAAAATATCATAATCTATCAAAGTGGATAAATACTGTGCTTCTAGAATGCTGCCATGGAGGAGAAGGGGAGTAAATATTCCTCGGAGAAACATTCTTTGATGAATCGCTCTCTGATAGTGCAGTCGTTTCTAGGAATGAATGCCAGAGTGTTTAGGCATGAGCTAGGTCTGCCTGTCGAGAAATGTAAGATCCAGCTGGATGTTTCGAAAGAATGTTTGATTAACGTTGATCGCCTGTTCCTCGAAATGTCAGTACCTGCCGGGGTGTGTCCAGTTCCGAAATAAACACAATGGCCGGCAGCCACAGATCTGTTGACTTTTGTGCGCCTTAAATTTCACTTCATTCCCGATGGCAGGTCGTCGCTTGCCTAAATATTTTTCCTTTTATTTTGACACGCTGAGCACTTATAAATGTCTGTTGTGCTGTGATGCAATCACAGTGCAACCTGCATGTTTACATTGCACATTCTTAGAAGAAAATGCTGCCTGAATACACGTTTTCTCAGAATTTATGGCGTTTATTCAAGATCTTGGCACAACCGAGCAAAGGAACATCCTTCTGACGTTTTGATAGGAAAGAATAACAGGCGAACTAAGGGCATGTCTGTGTAGCATACATCAAGTACATTGGTTTTAACTTGTACTTTTAGGTTCTACCCTAAATCCTCAGGCGCTTTGTAAACAGTATCCCTTCTTCCGAAGGTGGTGTAGCTCTATATTGAGGTTCCTCCGAACTGCTCACTTTCTCATGGCAATCCTGTGGCAAAACCTCTTTGTGACTGCCTGTACTCATGACAGCCATTAGAAAGGTTGTGTGATACCACTGATATTTATTTCGACCCAATACTAAGTAATCCTTAAATTTGCTGGGTGGGGGTGCCTGCAGATTGATCGTGTCTAGGCGCTGAAATGAAAATCTTCGCCTCTCTCCCCCCTTATGGGTGGTCCTCACTGGTAGTACTGTAGTTCATATCCTGCTCCCTGTGATAAAATAAACATTTAATTTGCCACACAAAAACAAAATTGTATTTTTGGCATATGAATCGATTCTGAAAATGAAACATTCAAAATGAAAGAATCTATATTTTGGTATCCACATTTCCTTGGTCGTTACCCATAGCTCATGACTATCGTTGAGGGATAGGGATAGAGAATGAACTATAATTGACTTTGTCAGCAGTTTTGTGTGGAACAGACATGCTGTGTTTCTCTGTAAGCTGAGGGAGGAGGACAAGGCAGCCACAGCAGAATCTTGTGTCCATTCAAACTTGGAACACGTGGAAGAGAACCAGAACCCCAAGCAGGACCAGCAATTTCAAACTGGGAGAGAGGCCCAGTATCACCAGGTAAACAGAGATCAGTTACAGCTGCTTCTTACTCCTTATTTGCTCCGATGTTTATTAAGCCCAATGCCACCTAATTATACATCAAATGTCATTGGTGTGTTCCATCATGTTATTCCCCTACACCCCTTGCTGTGCAGAAAGGTTGTATGATCGAGTCATTACCCAGCTGCCTCAGCGTGGTCACATGGTTTGTAGTGGCTGGACCCAGGTTTACTGGCATAGAATGATAGCTGAGAAGCCACAGGTTCTGCAGCTTTTACAGCCACGTCAGAATTAGCAAGCAATTTACACCTGAAACACAGGAATACACATCCTATCCAGAACTTAACTTCACAGACTCAATTTACAAGGCGAGGTAAAGCAAAGATCAGCACGCTCTCGGAATATTAGCATTTTCAGATCTTTTATCATAGCGTCGGAAATGCACTTCCGGAAATGTCCTCAGAACTGATCTTCTCTGTTTCTCCTTCTGGAGCATGTCTTCCTGGTTGGAGTGGAGTCCTACAGAAAGGAAGACTATGAGGAGGCCATCAGACACTTTGAGCGCGCCCTGGTGGAGTATTACAAGGCGGACACAGAGTGCAGGGTGCTGTGTGAGGACCAGCAGAACTTCGGCGAGCATACACCCTCCACCTTCTGGAGCAACATCTACCAGCTCATCTCTGGTACGCTGATAAGCACCACAAATGTCGCCTTGTATCTAAACCAGAAACCCAAGCCAAGTTTCCCCTCCAGAATGCTCTAGTTCCCAGTTATCTCACACTCATGCCTTGCAAATCGGGTCAACAATGGGCCATCAAGTTCCCTTTGGGTGGACCCTTGATGCTTTCCATCAACAGTATTGTTGTGACTTCAGTGCATTCATACTTCTGGATCATGGTGTGTTACATATTGGAGCCTTGCATATGGGTCTAATAAGCGCTACAAGACAACTATTCTCCACTGTGATTTAAGATTTGTAAGTTTGATTTTTGAGGAAGTGAGCCTCTCCTGAGCATCCAGGAATCTGAGATGTTCGTATAACGGTCTGCATTTCATTATTTAGCCTGAAAAGTTTTTTCAAATGCACTTATCTATCCTACAGGGTCATAAAACTATTTCTTAAATAATTCATGAAAGTTTTTTTATTTTTTTTCTTAAATCTTCTCTGCCGATCGTGGATGAGAACATGCGTAGCCATTCGCTGCCTCGGGTATTAGATGGTATCTCTGAACTTTGCTCATCGCTTCACCGGCCGTGGCGTTACTCTTACACTAAAGTTCTGGAATTTTCTTCCATTAATTAACCTTATCTTGTCCTTGGCAGTTCATGGTAACAGATATTAAGTGTCATATGTATACAGATTAATATTCATTCAGGTTAGGCTGGTGGGGGAAAAGCCCAAGAACAAGGGAAAGAATAGAAAAACTGACTATGTGTATGAAAAAAGCATCCAATCTGCATCCCAGCATTGTAATAGGCACCCAGCTACATGCAGGTGTTCTACATGCAGGTGTTCTACATGCAGGTGTTCTACATGCAGGTGTTCTACATGCAGGTATTCTTTTGCTGTGAGTGACTTGTTCATGTGTGTGTGTTCAGATTACTTTGTCCAGGTGCTGCACTGTAAACATGAATGTGTCCGAGAGTTGGCCACACTCCCGGGTCACCACGTCCCCATGCAGAGCTACCTGCCGCTGCACTACGACCACCTGCAGTTTTCTTACTTCAAAGGTAAGCCACCTGGCCCACCCTGTAGTTTTATAAGGTCAGCATAGACCAGGGTTCCCCAGCTATTTTTCCTGGGGGGTCAAATACCTTCAGCCAAAGTACACTGCGTCTTGAAAGAAAACGTTGACCTGGTGGGAGGTTCCAGAATGATAAAATTTGCCAACCGTGAGGGGGTAATCGTCCCCGTGGCCTGGAGTGTATCTCGGTCCACCTGGGGTTTGCCAGTTGGTGACGACGACTTAGATGCTAGGATAGAATCTGGAAATTTAGTCAATCAAACATGAACTATAAATGCTGGTAATTCTACATTGTAGTATAACAGAGTGAGTGACCACATAGCAAAGCCTTTAGCCTTTGAAATAACATACTGTGGCTTCTCAGCATGGGGGCCAGAAGCACAGATCCTGCCCCTGTAAGGGACCAGGCAGGTAAGGCTCAAGGAACACAGGGAAAAAGAATTTTTATTAAAGTAATATACAAAAATGAACATGTGACCATGACAAAACAATACAAATTACCAAATAAAACTTAAGCCAGCACCAACGAACCAAGAAATCAACTCTGCTAAGAAAAATCCACACAGGGGAATATATATTCATACAGATTTTAGTGCCTGGCCAATCAAACACATAGGACAGAAAACACATTAAATAATAATAACAAATTGCAATAAACTCAACAGGACAGTAACAAAAAGTAAATCTACAGACAAAGTAAATCTACATCTAACTCAATATTAACTTAAACTTAACCAAACGTTAATGACCGGAAGCATACTTGAACACGGACTGAAATGCACTGGACTAATCAACAGCAATGAGAAACAGCTGGTAACACGAGGATTCCGCACGAGGTTAACGAGGGGGCGTGGCACACAGGAGGATTGGCATGATCGGGCCGTGACAATAACTGAAGAAAATAATAGGTAAAGAAATCACAATAAACTGGGTAAGGAAGGCGAGCATTGTTTTGATGGCTGTGTGACTGGTAGGGTACCCGTCTCAGCCCTTCTGCATCTTTCGCGGTGGGTTGGCAGAATAACGGAGGATTGTGAGGCAGTAAAACACTGAGCTGATGGTTCTCACGGTGATGCATGCCAAACGCTATCCTACAGCCCTTCCATCCCAAGCACCGTACAATGGGCCACTTCAGAGTGTCGCTCCCTTGTAAATAATAGCATGTGTTTTGTAAGGCGCTTTTATGGGAATATTTTCCATTGTTTGTAAAAGATGGTCGGGTGATGACATGTGAAAGCATAGCTCTGTGAATCTGGAGGGATGCATATGCAGCATTTGTAAATCACCTCTGAAAATGGCCTTTTATACAACGTATTTAGCCTCGTAAATCTGGCAAATAGATATTCATGGGTAATTTTCTTTATCAGGGATATGGAAACATGTATATTTTGCTGCACTTATTTTGCCAAATCAAGAGAGGACATGAGATTTTTATCAGGTACGACATGATTATTATTTCAAAATCTTATAAGATTAAGTAATGTGGCATTGTGGAGTTACGTTGTGGCAATTTACCTTCTCTAAGCCACACCATGGCACCATTAGCTATGAGTGGGAAGGAAGTGAATGAAGATTAATACATGCAACTCGGTGATAATGCCAACTAACTACACAGTAAACCTGACACAAGGAAATGCAGAGCTCAGTGCTACTGTGTATCCTGTGTTAATGTGTTTGTGGATAGCATACAAGCACTAATCTGAACTACTGCTTTGAGAGAATGGTGCAAGCGTTTTAAATAATTAGGAAACGTTTTATTAGTAAACAGTGAGAATCAGACCTTTATTAATAATAATATGACTCTGTACACATCCAGCATCATTGTATTCACCAGAGCTCTTGGGGGTCTTTGAGAGTCGTATAAATGTAATGTGCTTCATTAGCTGTGACCCCAGGGTGATAATATCCATACACACACAGCAAAAACATCCCAGTCCCTCTTACTAGTTGTCATATTGAGGTGACATGTTTCTCAGAAGTCTAGAGTTGGACAGCGTTCAAGGAGAAGAATATGGCGTGTGCCTTTTCTGTACAAGCCTACCCCACTTTGGGGTTTGGGACATGTGCTGACCTGCATGGAATTAATTCATGCATCCATCATCTGATCATTTGTTCTGGTCAGGGTGATGGGGGGCCTGAAGTCTGTCCAGGGCTGGGGTGTACACTGTACGCGATGCCAGTGAATGAAATTCATCAACTGCAGATGGACACTGTCCATTGATTTTGAGGGAACGACTCTAGTTTATTTGGAGCGTTGACAGTAGGACCATATTCAAGTGTGGTTTTCTTGGAACTCGACACAACGGCAAATCAACACCTATGGAGATCCCTGTCAGGCTGTAAATCGCAGCCCGTCTGACTATTGAGTAAGACATGTGCTGACAGCAGCACACTCTGCCTCTTCCAGTGGGCAAGATCCAGGACGCCATGGTCAGTGCCCAGGCCTGTCTGCTGTTCCACAAGGGAGAGGAGCACATGGTGGAGAATGTGGCGTTCTACAGGAAGACGCTGGGGCATGACGTCGAGCCGCGGAAGGTGAGGGATCAAACAGCAGTTGTGGAAGATGAAAATATCACTACCGCTAAAGCGACCCTCCTTCCATACTTGAGTGCTTGTTAAGGTTCTCGAGAATAATTCAGAGTGAGACTTTGTAAGATAAAGTTTCTTTTAATCAGCAGAAAAGAAGCAAAAGCGACAGATTGTCCCTGTTCCCGTCCCTAGGTGGTGACACACACAACAAAAGAAATATCACAGTTTATATACCCTTTTTTAAGCTTCCTTAGAAGCATATCAGTACTATGATTGGCTGCTTCTCCAGAAAGCAATTCACCTATCAAAAAGCTCATTAACAATGATTGGTTAGTACTTCAAGAGGTATGCCAATTACAATTGGTTGCTACCTCAAGAGGCACATTACTTATACATAGTTACCTTGTTTTCATTGTTGCCTTGGTTACCCCCTTAGTTACCCTATCCCATAATTATCACATGACCCCACATATACCTGTCTTGTCTCAGCTCACTCTGCACTGTCTGACCTCCTCACGCTTCTTCCCACTCACTGTTCCCATCTATTCCCCGGTAGCTAAATACCATCGCTGTGTAGTGAAAATTATTCATTTAGACGTAGTGAAAGATTTTGTGTTTACTTAGAGAATACCTGCTATGGTCACAAGGTACCGTCTGTCTGCGTGAAAGGCGAGGGCGGCTTAGCGGTCGACCAGGAGGGAGGTCACACCGATAATTACTGAGCTGGTCCTGACCGGTTCTGTTTGGCTGCTCACAGAGAAGACAGTAACAGTGAACCTTCATTCTTATCTCATAGAATGATAAACATGAAGCAAAAGTATAAAGAAGCTGTGCAAGAAAATAATTTTGGGCCCTTGAGTATATAGGCCCGTTGTCCCGGCTCACTTGGTGCATCAAATAACCTAATTTAACAGCTTTGCTCCTTTCATACTCTGCCTATGGCTGCTTTTCCACCGCAGCTGCTACTGTTATCGTATGTATCTTATATGTTCCTGCATGCAAGATCTCCTGTATCAGCACAGCTTATCACATTGCTATACGTGATCAATATCATGGCTTCCTCCGTTTGCAACACCTTCTGATTAACTATGGTCCCCTTTCTCGGAAGGGCTGTGCCTCTCGAAACCTCAGCCAGTTATTCTTGTCTCAGTAAACTCCAGACTTAACCACAAGTTTCCTGTTTTTTTTCTGTTTTGCCAGCCCATTTACGGCAATACCCAGCCACCTGTGACTGAACTTAGAGTACATGTAGAGACGCAAAACCCAATCCACCTTGGACCCTTCTGCAAAACAGCATATGGGAGGGGGGGGGGGTGCAAATTTGGTGATGAGTAGGAAGCAGGTAACTGGCTCTTCATTTATGGCAGAGAGCCCCCTGTCAGTTTTTCAGCAGAATCACATGGATGAATTTTCCCACCATAAAGAAGGTGGTTCTGTTCTTTTGGCTTCATACACATATGTTTTAAACCCCAGTGACTTAAAACTTCTGATTGGTCCCGCCTCTTCTAGTTGCTTGGACCCATCTCCTCTACAATCTGATTGGCCATCTCTCTGAACAAGTCATTTTTCATTCTGCCCTCAGAGTGTTTTTGTTTGAGTAAAACTCCCATGAACCCTTAGCTTCTCCCCAGCACAGGCTTGAAGCTGCCCTGGGGAAGACCGTCCTGGTTTTGGGTTGGAGCAGTTAGTGGCCATTTTGTTAGCCTCCCTCTCACGTGTATCCAGGGTGACTGTAAGGAGCCTGTTGTTGCTGTCCGCTCACTTGGTGCTGAACGGCGACTGTTGGTGTGTGGCAGATCCACAGACGCTTGCCGTATAACAGTGGCTAGTAAAAGTATGTCAATGTTTCCCAGTCCGTTCCTCTCAGCTCCCGGTAGATCAAAAATGTGGACTGTCCGTGAGTGTCCCCAAAGACCATGTTGGGAGACAGTGATTTGAGTATTAGTGGAGAAACCTTTTCATTATTGCTAGTTTCGCTCAGATTTGTATCAGACATACGTCAGACGTATATCTGCCACAAGTCTCCTTGGTTATAGACCCAGGTTATTGTCCTTACAAAAAATAATTATATTGCTCTGACTGGGTTTGGAACCTATCCTATTCTATAGGGACAAGCAGCGTTCGAGTGAATACATTTAAAATTATTCCAGAACTTGGAAGTAAAACACTTGGAACATGATGACCGTTTACCAGATGTGCACCTGGAAGTAATTCGGCTATTTCAGGAACAATGTCAAAATTCCTCAACGACTTCCCAGTGGAAAAAGCTTCCCTTGTGACTGGCGAGAGGAATAATGCGGCCTTGGATCATCATGCTGTTCCATAGGAGGCAGAGTGGTACTTCAGGCGGCACGAGATGGAGCAAGAGCTGTTCCTGGTGGAAAGCGAGACACGGGGAACTGAGTTCAGACCAGAGGTGAGTGAGATCAGACCCCCACCTTTTCCCGGCAGCTGCTGCCGGTGAGCGTGGTTACCGTGGTTACCGTGGTTACCGCTCAACCAGGGGTTCCATCTCCGGTGGCTGCAAAAGCAAATGCTAGGAAGCGCAGGGGTCGCCCTGTGAATGAGGTTTGCACGGTAACTGTGTTAATATTGGCCAGGGCGGTACAGGGAGATCCAGGGGTGACGACAGCCCCAGCAGGAAGTTTTATTCCAGATTCATGCCCGCGACATAACATGCTTGTTTAGTGATGCGCATTTTTACGTGCATGTCGTGAAGCATCAAGCAGTGATATATGGTTAATCGAAGAATTAGTGGGTTAAAAAAACAACGAAAGAAACAACAAACTCTCTCTACTCAACATCACGGCAACACATGTATTCATTCGCTGACTGAGACTCGTGAGTGAGAGCAGGAAATAGTGGCAAGAATTGTTTTTGATTAATCGTTATATTCTACAGAAGCTGATTAATCATATTCTACAGAAGCAGAATCATTTAAGTGCAATGCAAAATAGCACTGGTGTAATTAACTACTGGAAGTGAAATAAGAAATGATAGGCAGTGACAGCCGTTTGCAGTAGCTAAATGTAACGCACCAGCAGCTCTGCAGTCAGGATCTACCCCCTTCAGCTGCAGGAGAGATTCTGCTTAAAATCTGTCCACTTGAATCCCTGGCATGGAGTGGGTGGAGTATTTTGTCAAACAGCAATTCTATGACGATGAGACAATACAATGATGGTGTAATCATTTTGTTATATAAAGTGAATGGAGTGGATACATTGAAGCAAGTACTTTTAAAACTGCAAATAATAATTAGTACTTTCTGTTCCACTCCATGGCTGCCAGGGAAGGGAGGTGAGTTTGTCCTTGTGTTTTTTTTTCCCAAAAGTAATAGAAGATTCTACACCAGTTCAGGATATTTTAGGAGAGCGTTTATTGAGCCAGACATGAAAGTGATATAGTATCCCACTGTCATAGTAATGAAGACATTGGCCAGCCTTTCTGTATTATTCACAAGGATCTTGGCCATATTCCACAGATGAAAGGAAGCTGATTTTTCAGATGTATTTTCTAATGTAAACAAATCTTCTTTATGCATGTTGCAACGCCTGTAATCGAAGAATTCACATCAGGGCAGAAACTCCATGGTCCGAGAATGTCACAATGGTTTTATTGTTGTATGACCAAACAAAACACAAATTGCAAGACACTCTGAAGCAAATATCCCCCCTCGTACTGCCAGCTTTTCAGTCTCTGTGTGTCTTGGAGAGAAGGCGGCTGGGATCAGGTAAGCTTTGCAGCTTGGGGTTGCTGACTGGATGAGGATGCAGAATGAGAAGAGGACTCCAGTGTGCGTGGTCACGGAAAAACAATTCCAGTGTGCGTGGTCAGGGAGAAACGACTCCAGTGTGCGTGGTCACGGAAAAACAATTCCAGTGTGCGTGGTCAGGGAGAAACGAGTCCAGTGTGCCTGGTCAGGGAGAAACGACTCCAGTGTGCGTGGTCAGGGAGAAACGACTCCAGTGTGCCTGGTCAGG
>JAODLC010000047.1:11817321-11835831 GCA_026781145.1 Hippopotamyrus pictus
CTCAGGAAGAGGTTAGGGTGTGGGTAGAGCGTTAGTCATCCCCAGACAGCCGCCAGAAGGACTTTCCAATAATTCCAGCAGAAGATCTACTGGCTGCTTTCTTTGCTCATAATCTCAGTGGTTGTGATGTCATCAGACACGTGACTTCACCACCAAGACTGTGGTCAGTCTCCTTAGAATCATAGCAGCTGTTCTGCCCAATTTAAGCCACGGGATGAGGTCTCAGCTCTATTTATAACCACTCCTGTAAGGTTTGATTTGCACCCAGTAATGACAAAACCCACTGATTAAAGCAACAATAACGTTTCAAGTACGTAAGTCACGGACAATTTTGGGTGCAATGATTAGACTAAAAGTGCATGTTTCTCTGCATTTAACCTCAAAATGAGACTGCATAGGATTCCTCAAATCCGCCCACAATTAAGCCTTCTATACTACACTGCAATGCATATCAGCATACATAAAAAGCAAGTCTTATTCACAGTAGGGATCCCACAGGACCCGATTCTAATAGTCTAAATGAGTTCTCCTGTAACTAATTTTTTCACATCGAAATATGTTTTGAGTCCGGCTTATTCCGGTTACACAAACACTTCACACAAACCAGTCACATTTAAACAAGGGAATGTCAAGTCAGAGCTTATAAATTAGCATGTAGAAGTAAGTAAAATGGATCTGTGGACTGGCAACAGGGGTGTGTGGAGAATTCTGAGCCCCTGAACACTGCTGTCCAGCTAAGGGATGATCTTCGGAGAGAGGGATTCTTCTGGAGGTGAGCTGGATGGAGGGAGAGTGTCTGAAGATCACGCCCCGCAGGGGTGGCATTTGCTCTCTAACTGGCGCTTCTTTCTCTTTCTGAATTTGAATGTAGGAGAATGAGAGATCGACTGTGGGAACGTGGCAAACGTCAGGCTCCCACACTGGCTGCAGCCAGTGACTGCAGTGCTGTCTCCCAGGTCCTACCAGTCTGGTTTTTCTCTCTTGAAGTCACACCATTTTACCGTTTGGATTCGGGCAACACGCCCATTAGGTCTTCCCGCTCCCGTGACTGCCAGATCGGAGGCTGATTAATGGCTAAAACAGCTTATTTTCCGTAAAAAAAAAAAAAAAAAGCCAGTATCATTCGCAAATTAACTACGACCACGTTCTCATCCACCTACACTGTCGTTTGTGAAGCAAGGCACGTGTGGCAAATTGGATTGGTTTCAGCATTGCTTAGCCGGGCAGAGCGTAAAGATGGTCATATTTCGGAATGAAATTAATCGAATCTGCAAGCTGTGTTTTGCTTTGTGTGTACTCGGGTCGCTTCCAAGAAGCTGACACGATTCCCATCTGCTTCTGCGTACTCCAGCTCGCGTCAGGAGACTACAGAAGCCAGCAGGGAGTGCTGTCTTTTCATTTTCCTTCCTTTCCCGGCGTGGACAGGCTGAGCCGTTCCCCTGAAATGCATCCGTCGAGCAAGCGCAGTCCAAACCGGTCACACGGCGCCATGGAAGCGATGTCTCAGGTCCGCTCCCTGCCCCGTGGTGAGAGAACTGGCTCCATGCGATCCAGCGCGCAAAGCAGAAGAACGGGAATGCGACGGCGGCGGCCGGCTCAGCCACTGTTGCCGCATTTGAACTCAGCTCCGTCACGTGAAAATCGCAAATTCAAGATGGCAGCTAGAGAGGCCAGTTATGCAGCTAAAGCAGTGAAAACCCACCCATTTGTTACACTGCTCATCCTTCACTGAACTCTGCGTGAGTCACAGCACACCTCAGTCAGAGACATCACTAGAAATTCTGGGCCCTCTGACAAAATATCGTCATATAATTTTTATAAATGATACTTATTCAGGGGCCCCTTTAAAGTGCTGGGGGGCCCAGAATCTGCCAGAATATCCTTGTTCCTACCGCCTATCTGACTGCAGCCTGGGAAGTACATTTGATTACGATAAACAAGTGATTCTCATGGAAGCCAAATTGTGCACAGGTCTGCAGGTGATCCCAAGGGAATAAGCCGTCATTTCCTGCCGGACGACATTTTCCACATATCTGGTCAGCGATAGCTTCCCGTAGGAGGCCCATACAAATTTCTTGGCTGCTGCAGCTACATAATTCCACCCCCACCCCCCCACCACCCCGACTTGAAGGGAAAAATTACGTAAAACAATACAATAAACAATACAATTCAATAAAAGGCCTGATCTCATCCAGCTCCGTTTGGTGTGAAACTTCACACGCGGGACGTGAGCGGTACGCTTAGGGATAGAGGCGCACCGAGCGCAAGAAAAACAGCTGAAAGGAAAGCGACGTGACAATGCAGACGGAGGTACAGCAGTATGCTGCTAGCATTACGACACGATGGCCAAGTTTTACCAGCTACGCTCCTGCAGTGCATGACAAAAGAAGCTGTGTTACTGCATGAGAGCTTACAGTTGCCGCCCAGATTTTACCTAATACCATTTGGGCCTTCCCAGAACGGCAAGATCCAAGAGGACCTGCCCACAGCAGCCCCAGACTACTGACTCACTCGCTTGGTTCTGCTCCAGGCTAGAGACTCACCTCGGTTCCAGAACCCGAGCACAGCTTGACCCTAGTGTTACACATAACCTCATTGTGTACGGCTGTGTACAAAGTATGTTCCCAGTTAAATGTTCACTGCCTTGTTTGTTTAGTATTATTATGACATGTTGCCCTAGTCATGACAGAATGAATAAGTGCATTAGTGTAAGATTAAGGTGCAAACAATGCTCTCCAACTGTTGTCTTGTCTTTCTGCGTTCGTTATGTGCACCAAGCACATCATCGGGTAGGTGTATCAGGCAAAGCAATCAGATGTAAGTGTATGTGCATTGCAGAAAGCTGCAGCTTTGGATGTTTTGCAGTAATTAGAGCTTGGGATGATTGCACAAAACATCAATTCAGAAGAGCTGAAAGGTTTTCCCCTTTGTGGCTCTTACCGTCCATGTGGCAGACTTGGCGGTGCTGGACTGCTGGAAGGAGACGTCGAAATTGTGGGGGCCGGCATAGTCGGTGTTGGAAGGGATGGCGGGCGATGGAGACAGCGTCTCGAAGGTAGAGCTGGGCTGGGCGTAGGGCGACGGGGCGGCCACGCCGCTCTGGGCGTGCTCGTTGTTGTATGGGCTGGTAGACGAAGACCTACTGGTTGGAATCTGCTGGTCCATGCTGTTCAGGAGGCTCAGACTGGTGTATGTCGTCTGGACAAACAAGAGAGAGACAAGGATGGTAAGAACCTTAAAAAGTAAAATAAGCAGCAAAAAGGTTCTTTTTACCCGCCCCCCCCCCCCCACCACCGTTTCCTCGAGCTGACTTACGGAACAACAATTAAAAATTTCAGGAAGAGGACATGCCACAACCATAAACTGACATTCGGGGGGATGATTAAACACTTAAGCAGGAGGTTTGAAGCTGCAGTTCACAGCTGACAACCACACTTTAGTCCTTGTTTTCCATAATCATAACCATCATAATCATTCATGCGTTGGACATTGCGAGCTGCATGCGATTGACTGCGAATTTTGGGGAGGTTTTCATTGGTTTCCCGTAACCCAGGTGGCTAGCATTCATTTCCAGGAGACCTGTGGATGACTTTCCCAAAGCTTTGGGATGTCTGCAATTCCCACTGAACACCACCCTGATGGTATTGTACGGTATACTCAAAAAGAAGGGATGCTCTTCCCCTTTAAGAAGCACTACCCATAATGCAATTCCTTATCTTAAATAAGCCACGGGCTTCCTCATGGAATCATTATTATTAAGTGATTTATTAAGTGATCCGGTTATTTTTTTATGTAATGAAAGAAAGGTTAATCCATCACAATGATGACAACACATGACCTTCCAGCAAACCTGGTGATTAAATCAGTCTTTCTCTGAAGGCATGTAAAACAGAGTGAAAATGGCCGCAGGCGTGACGCCGGAAGCTTGTGTCGGACCCTTGGTTAGTAAGTCCAGGCATTATTGGTGACTCTTAATGGAGCCTGTCTCAGTTATAAGGGCACATTCCTGTCCTGGTGGGCCTCAGCCTTCTGGCTCTTTAAGTTGCCTGTTAATCTCAGTAGGACCCTTTTCTTGTCTTAGATGTGATGGACTGCAGCTGTCCATTCCACACCCTCTGGGCAAGTATTGCTTAAAACAGCTGAAGTCTAACAATCTCTCTCTCTCTCTCTCTCTCTCTCTCTCTCACACACACACACACACACACACACATATTTGTAATTATATCTTTGTGGGGACTCTCCATTCATTTCAACTCTAATCCCAACTTGATGACCTTAACCCCTACCCAGCCCTGACCTTAACCATAAGTAACCAAACTAAATACAAGACTTTTGGAATCTTTAGTTTTTTAATTGCATTTACAGATTTTTATTGACATTATCCTTGTAGGGACAGAAAAAATGTCCCCAAAAGGTAAAAAAGTACTTGTTTTTATCACATTGTGGGGAAATCTGGTCCCCACAATGTAATAATTACAAAAACACATGCACGCACACGCACACACACACACACACACCAACTTGTTTACCATTATGAGCACACTGACTCTCAGTCTAATGTGACACGCGCCTCCATCTCTCAAGAAAACATCTCTCCTGTAGACACCCCCCAGACTGCCTGAACTGGAGAAGGCTTTGTACTGATCCCCCTACTCCCTTTCCTTGCTCCCCCCCAGACGATAAGGGTCAATGTTCATGTAGGGTGGGAGGGCAGCCCTGCTGGCTGACACCCAAGGTGCTTCGTCGGGAAGCTGAGCCGCACACAATAGACAGGAATAGAAGGTGCGTGATGTGTGTGCTCTGTGCTGAATGAGGCGCTCACACAAAGGCTGGGACCACTTACAAACCTCCCAGCCGCCCCCTCCAGCCAATCGGCCCTTCTAAATACACAAGCACCCCCTCCCCCAAAGACAGACACCTACAATGGAACAATTAGGTCGCGGTAGAGCCCTGTAGCACAAAAAATCTCTTCTAATATGGCCACCTGTGCACTGTACCTGCAGTAAATCCCCAGGGATTCGTCACAGTGTTTGTCTGGTGCCTTATGAAGGGAGTTTATAGCTTATTTATTTCATGTGCTCAATGTATTAGTCACATTGTTGTTTGTTTGAATAGGACAAGTAACTATTTTAGCAAACCAAGGCTGATTGAGGACCAGTCTCAGTGCGGTAGTCTGTTATGTTAAGTCATCTTCCATGTTCGGAAAGAGACGAAATGCAAAAGAACAAACAATATGTTTTGTATAAAATTGTTAATATTCTGCAAAATATGGTAAATTATTCCTTTTTGTAAATTAATGCAACGGCAATAAACAAACTAATGACTCACTGTGGACTGATTCCTCAGTGCTGTGAACTTAAGAAAGATCACATGTTTGTTACCATGGAGATGCCACATCTGATTTTTTTCCGATTGGCTGCTATCAAACACTGTGAACAATAAGACAAGGTGCAGCATCCAGTGTAGCCCTCACCCCCCCCCCCCCACCCCCAGGGCATAGCTTGGCCTCTACTGAAATCTGTAGTTACAAGCTAAGTGCATTAGCCATTGATAACAGAAGGGTGTATCGCAAGCAGGGGGCGTGGCTGAGGCTGTTGGGGCTTAGAACATGGTTCACCTGCCTGACTAAATGTTCAAAAGCATCCATAATGAGATTGTTAGGAGAGGGCCATCAAACAAACAAACTGGATAATATCTTATATATGCTTCAATAGACAAGCTTGCTGAAGATCTTTGTAAATTTCTCGAAGAGCCATGAACAGAATCCTTCAAACCAAATGTTCACATTTAATGTTCAGACTGACGTTCGGCTGCCCAAACCAGCCCTCTCGAGATTCTTCTTTGCTTTCAGGTATAATGATATATTCTTTCCAGTGAAATTTCCAGCCTCTTGCCTTTTGGCCAATGAGCCCAAGGCTGTCATACCGCATGACAAACGCACATAAATCTCTCTCCTTGGCAGAAAGGTCACAAACCCAACCACCTCTTGAGTGCTGGAGTGACAGGAATAAATCAAAGTGTTTAATACGGTGGCCAGCAGCATTCATGCAGGGTAGGACAGCTGACCACTCTAAAAATTGTACATTTCTTTCTAATACACTTGTGGTTTCAGGACAATGTACAAGTGATATACCCATTATAACTCACTATTACTAATTCTGAGTGTATTGTTGTCAAAGAATGATCAATAGCAGGAATCAGTGCGGCAGTCACTGGAGAATTGCCATTGTATAATACATATCTAAACATCAACAGTGCCAAAGAGTCTCTATTGCTAATTGTTCCAAGTTTCGGGAAACTAGCCTCAGCTAAAGAAAAAGGCAAGAATACAAATCAATAAAAAATGAACAAGATCTTCAATTGTTTCCTGAAATATTTCTACAACAATGAGGGACCATCAAGCGCTGAAAATACTTGAAGACTCACATTTGATCAGGCATTACATCAAATGGGTTACATCAAATGGGTAGACTAATTAATTACATACAATGGCACAGACACTCGAACTCGTAAAATCATCATTTAATATTTTTAACCAAACGGATATATGTATTGTTTATGTGGCACGACGTCAAGATAACAGAAGTCCAAGTGATTTAAACGGCGATAAAATTTACTGTATCCCATAAGTAAATGTTTTACCCCAAGTAATACTAATGAAAGAAATAATTTGAAATAAACGGCATAAGGCTGGATTAAACTTATCTTCCATGATTGCATCCATCATAACAGCAGGAAAAAAAACATGGATGACCATCTCAGGGGTGAGGCGTGATAAACATCTGCCAGCTCTAGAAGATAATCATATACGTCTCTTTCACAAAGCAGTTACAGGGGAGATAGGAAGGCTTGCCCTGCAGGGTAGAATAGTTGTGATTCTTGGATCTCTCTCCAGTGACCTGGGAGCCAGCAGAAAGCATGTCTGAGTGAAAGAACCATATGGCCAAAAGGCAGAAAGTGCCCCCTTACTAACCGAGGGTCAATCTGTACCCTGTACCTGCTGAAAAGGCAACAGCACCTGATTTTATCTCCGTGTGAAGACGCAGTTGAAGCAGTTAAAGGCCGTCACTAAACAATCTGAGCAATTATGAAAGAAAAAATGGGGGTGGGGGGAGGGGCAGGAAGGAGCGGTCACTTTGAAACTTAACGTTCATTCGGTACTGTCACGAAGCGTTCGTTTCCCTGTGTCTCCCACTGCAGCGTAAACAAAAATTACGAACCGCAGCATCAAATGAACTATGCAAACTATCGTTTTCCCGAGGCCCCGCTTTTGAAACTCGGCGCTAAAACCCAGGTAAAGTTCGTATCCCTCCGTGCCTCCGCGACTCACCGCAAAGAATCACTGATAACAGCGTCGCCCCATCTTAACGAGACGGTGGAGCCACGAGCAAATAAAGCCCGGAGCAGGAAACTAAACAGCAGTGATTTTAGCCGTCAGCTATTTCAGAGCAGAGTTTGGATTTCCCTCTGGGGTTTTCCCTGTCAACAATATGACACTATTTACCTACTGAGATTCTAACCAACAGGGAATATGCAATATTCAAAAATAACACTATCTAGTACAGGACACTTAATCTGAACAATCTATTTTTGTGGTTACATCTGGAACTACATTGCTTGTTTCTCATAAATGGGTATTGTGGTGCAAAAAAATTCAAATGTATAATTACATCTGTGTACATAATTATACGAAATGGGAACGAACCACTCATAGCACATAAGACCAATGAGTAGGGCTGTGAAGCCCAAATGGCTGTGAAAATGAGAAAATGACTAAGTCAAAGGGCCATTTTTAATCTTGCATTTCACTCTTTTTACTATTTAGGGCACATGAAGGCTCAACAGATAAAGGTCAAAAATTACAAATTGAACTACAGGTATAACCATCTGTACTAACCGTTTTATTGATATATCAGATCACAGGTTCAAGCAAACAAGGAATGGACTGACCAATCAGTGGAGTGATAACGAAGAACTATATTACCATTGTGCACGGTTCAAAAGGAGGTGTTTAAAACACGGCATGGTGAGTAAAACAGTAAGCAAAGGCCTAACTATTCTTTTAAAACAATTAAATAATGTTCTATATGAATTTTTCCCCCAAATTCATGCATGCAACATCAATGCTATCACGGCTATGGAGGAACTTCCTTAAAACATTCTGGATCAGCATCATTAACATAATGTTCTCAAGTGTTTACAGATTTTTTTTGGTGGAATATTTAAGTAAATCTAATTAACTGTAATTGTTAAGTTAGACAGAAATGCTGTTATAAATTTATGGTTCTGATATGGTAATAAAATGCAATATTGCAGCGAGATACGAGAGCTGTAATAATTTAGCAAGAATACCACTCTTTTGATTGAAAAGGCACAATATGTGGGGACCTGAAAATATGATGTACAGGAGGTATAACATGGGGACAGAGTAATGACCTGCAGGGCATCACATGGTCGCCTTTACATGGGAGTCTTCATCTGATCACAAGGAGACGCATTTACCCTGGAGGTTCGGATTGTTACGGCTCTTATCTTCGCTGTTTGTTGTTGGCATTTGGGATTCGGAGCCCTGGCTCCCTCCTGCTGGACACTAATGACAGGAGTTCAGGTGTGTGTGGGGAGGGGGGGTGTCGTAAACATCAACCACCTGTCCAGAAGGTGCACCCTCTCACATTAGTATCGAGGCGTCCTCCGTCTAGATGCTCGCTAATAGAGCGGCGGGTATATTCTCAAACACGCCCGGCTGCCATTGTCCCGAAATTTTGATTACAATTCCGGCTTCACCGCGGAACAGTCTCGGGGCACACGCCGACATAAAAGGTCATTTTCCCGTCGCTTCGGTTAAAAACCACTACCCTGCAGTAAATTACTCTAAGAGCACTGAATGCGCCAATGTCTACTAGCATGCATCCGTGCTAACTAGCATAGCATTGATGGCTACCGATATGTCTATGCAAACCATGTAGGGGTCCCTAGATCCAGGGTCAAGGGACCTTGGACTGTGGGCCCCTGTAGGACTCCATAGGCCCTTACAAGCCCTTACCTCATTGTAGGCTGCTGGAGCGGCCGTCTCCATGTACAGCATGTTGGCGCTGAAGTTGAACAGTGCAGCTGCCGTGTGCTTTGCTGACTCCAGGGTTTCCTCGCCTCGCGTTCCCCCAATCTGCTGGGACTGCAGTCTGCAGATGTAAACGGGACAGGCGGGCTCTCTATAGAACTGTGGGGGGTTAGGGGGTGGAGTGCCAGCTATATACTGGGAGTTAAGAAAAGGGGCGGGGCCATCTAGCTACCTGTCCAATCCCTGCACCTGTCCACACCCTACTCGGAGAAGCCAACACTGTCTTCAAGTCCTCCTGCAAGAGTGGCTTAAAGCATAGGAAAGCATATCAAGCTGTGTGTGGAGATATAACCCTAACCCTAACCCTAACCCAATATACTAAACTCGAAACAAGAGATCTTATCGACAATTCAGCATTCATCAGAATGGTGGACGACCTCAGCCGTGTCCAAAATAATTAGGCACTACAAGCGATTGATCGAGTTATTGACTTTTGTACCATAGGGCCTCAAGAGATCTTGAGACCTTAGAAGAGACCTTAAGGTCTTTCGAACCAAAAAGAAAATGAAGAATATTTTACCTTTATCTCAAACCGTTTCTTCTCAGTCTACTTGTGGCTCAGAGACACTGTGGGGAAAATGTTTTAAAATCCATTAAAACAATTCTTTACAGTGCAAAATGTTCCTGCATTCTATTCACTGCTTAGAGGGCTGTGAAAACATGAACATAACAAATGATATTAGTTACTCCTGAATGTCGCTTATGGGGTACATGAGATACATATCACAAAGTTGTTTTTAAGTAGGAGTCTCTCATAGGTGAAGGCTGAATTTTCATCATCCATTGTAAAAATCCAGGAGTGAAAGCACACTTTGAGTTTACCTTGGCTCTAAATGTATGTTAAACACCTTGGAGTAAATTACAGTGATCTTTCATCAATATGTTTCTCCCCGAAACTCTCCATTAGAGCAGAGCTTCGCAGAGATGGACGTCAGTTCCTGTTAAAACAAAGTACTGGCAAATAATAAAGCTGAATTTACGTCACCTTTAGCCAGAAAAATAATGTAAACTCAACAACCTCTTTAACAATATAAATCAGCTGGACTCAAGCCTTCACTTACTCAACAAAACCTACATTACTTATGCAGATAAGAGCATCAAAAGCATTTGTCAACAAATTTATATGAAAGTATTATTAATACAATGTATTGTGTGATGTATATTGCATTAAATGCTGTGTAGTATACCATTTATCTAATGGGTGATAGTCATTGGTCCATGTTTTGAGACGGTCCCCAGGGCCTAACACTGATGTTAAAAAAAGCCTTTCTTTTTTTTTTTTTGGAGGTGACCACCTGAAACGTTAAACTGCCCCCACCCTGCACCCCTCTCACTGAAAATCGCTCTCTCCTCTTCTGACCTCTGACCCCAGTTCCCAGAGCTCTGAGGCCTATAGGATCGCAGTGACCCAACCCTGTCAGCCAGCCTCAGGCCACCCTGACATAGGCTTGTGGGGGGAGGTGGTGGTGGGGGGGGGGTCACACAATAAGTAAACAACCATTAATCCCCCCGCCCACCCCAACAGCCAGGGCACTGCAATCACCAGCTGCAGTTCAGAACACTTAACCTGTTTTCTACACAAATGTTTACTTATGGGGCCTTAAAGCAGAGTTATATGTGTCCAAATGGGTCGTGGACAGTGAGGTCTAGAGCAGCAGTCTGATAAAAAGAAAATGACATATTTGCATAGAAAATGTTTGCAGTCTTCATCTTAATTCTTTCCCATCTATTCCTTAGTCTGCCTCTGGCATTGAAGACTATTATTACTGCTCTTGTTTTTGCTATTGGGTTAATGTTTCTGATTATCTGATTATCAGCATGAACTGGCTTTATATTAAACACTAGGCATAATCTTATACATCGATTTGCTTTATGCAAAACTAAAATCAAGGTTACCTTGTTACAATTAAAAATAAATTGCTGTCTCATCGTATTACTTTACGTGCTGCTGAAGAGCATCGGAAATCCAGATGCGCATCCATAAAGCAGAAAATAACCTAAAGAATGACACGGACTTCTCAGAAAGAACTCAGACCGTCTCCTCAGAATGGTAAAAACAGCATTACGTGGGTATCGTGCATCCTTACCGTCTTCTGCTCTCTCGCCACAACCACTTTCAGGATATGCCTTTTCTGTAGAGTGTAATCATAGGGCTGAGAGTTGGGGGATAATCCATTTCTCATGCTTCTGCCCCAAGGCCACACCGATCGAACTTTAACACCCCCACCCCCTCAACTCCAGCTTTCCCCAGCCACACCCAGACCCACTCAGCCTCCTGTGCCCCCATGGGGCATTTGGCGCTCACCTGTCTAGGGCCAGTCTCACATCCGCTCAGAAAGGTTGTGGACCCACTCGCACATTCCGCTCCCTGTGCGTCTAAAGACTTTTTTTTTTTCCGCGGGGTACGTGGGTTTTAAGTAGGCTTACGAACTGCAGCCACTAAATCAACGGGGCTTTTCTGCGAGGCGCTTGCTTTGTGCTGTTTAGAACAACGTGGTCACGTTAGTCAAGAGGTGGGAACAGCCTTTATATATTGACTCTTGCATTCTGCGTCGGGGGCCGTCGCTTTGTTTATAAACAAATAAATAATCAAATTGAATAAATTACTTAGATCCTGGTGTATTTAAGCCAGTTAAGTTTGCAGGTTCAAGATGCAAGAGTGAAAATAATTCACAAGACCTTGCAGACTGCATTTTATCAAATCAGGAGACAGGACTCATATGGTGCGACCTGGTCAACTCAGAAGTAACAGGAGTTGCCTTATGACAATGTTTCGGTGCGTTTATACAGACTCCTCTATATCCATGCCATGCAACTGCAACACATGGGAAAACAAGATGTTTGGAGACATCTGTAAATGTGCTGAAGTCATATAAATAAACACTGATGTTGTATAATAAACTTCAATGAGCTTAGCTAGAGTTATTTGTACAGGTTGATTTTACCGACCTCAAAATGAATACAGATACTTTATAGGAAATTCACCAAAAAGCAGCAAGACTGACCCTCACCCTTAAGGGGCTGGGATAGTCACTTCTTAAAGGGGTGGGATAGTCACTTCTTAAAGGGGTTGCTGCAGTAGGCGGAAAACAAAGTTAAAAAATGTCCAAACAAGGAAACGTCAACTGATCTTCTGTCATCGCAGTATTTCCTGGGTTCTTGTTTTTGTTCCGTCAAGTTATTTTTAATTGGTTACTGTCCTTAATCATATTGGCACAGGTCCAGTGTCATGAGGCAGCAGTATTACCTGTTTGTGCACTAGGCATTGTGTTCAGGCCTCTTAAACAGTCACCAAATGTAACTCTGCAGCGTCTACCTCAGGCAACACAACAGCTGCGGCAGAGAATTCACTTCTTTCTTTGACCCGAAAGGTACCTTGCACAGATGACCCCCCCCCCCAACCATGTGCAAGACAGCTTGACCTCAATGACGGTCAAAGGTCCTGGTGAGCAAAGCTTTAGTAGAGGAGCCTTAGGTAAGACCAGCCGCATCTGAAAGAGGGCCAATCAACACTCCTGACCCATAAATAGCAGAGATAGAGATCTGACTTAAAGAGAGACCTAGACTTACTTATGACTGCTGTACTAACTATGCAGATGATGGTGTGGAGCAATCTTGCAAGAGAGCTGAAGAAGCTGTTTACAGTAGCATTTTATAACAAAGACAGTTACAGGAACCAGTCCAAATCATCAAGTATAGCTAGAGATGATTATAATACAGGATAAGCATGTCAGTCAAGACCTGTTTGACTAGTTACACACTAAGCACAATCCTATATATATTGAGCAGGTTTTATATTAATAATGATGACAGAGACAGTGGCTCCCAAGAAATGAACATGCTCCATTGTCCTTATAGTTATGGAGAACAAGGCTGCCCCTTTCTTTCAGAGTGCATGCATGGAATTTGTGACTAACGGTCACCGTCATCCACCTTGTTGGCACACAGGCCATTCATGCGTTCGGATTTTTGTTTAAAAAGTAGACATTCGTCGTCACCCTGTTTGCGAATGCACGCCGACTTGCTTTACACTTACCGTTTCACGTTGATGGAATGCAGACACGCCTGCACAAAGCGGCACCCCCACACCATGTATATTACCCAGCAATAATTGCAATAATTAATAAACAATTTGTAATTAATATGGTTATTTACATAATAGGTATTTATTAGTCAGCGGTTATAATGCTGCAGTTGACTCAGGCTTGGGTTTTCCAGGCTTCACTGGAGGAGATAGATACACAGCTTTGCTCTTGTATTGTTGTCACACATGGAGAGCAAGTACAGGAAGGCCTCTGATTCATAGATATACAGGAGACACCTCAATACCTCTCCGCAGAACCGCAATTTGCAATGGCAGCCTGTAGGTACTGAATTAGCCTGGATGCTATTAGCACGTAGCTCTGCTTCCTAGGGAGTGATCCACTTTTCTAGATCCCCCCCCCCCCCTACCCCCCCAATGGAAGAGCACCACCCCTGGCCAAACGAGTCCAACCATAGACCTGAGTGAGTGAGATGTGACTGATGCCAGAGGCCAAGGGGGGCAAACCATTCCTGAAGTCATTCACACCACAGAATCTGGCGTCTGTTTTGCTTTCAGGGTTCCCTGGTTTCGGTCCCCCTCAGCAAGGCCTGGTGGGATATCGTGTGACAGGCTGCTGACGCGTGGGACCTGCCCTCAGCTACACTCTGTCCGCACTGACAGACATGAGCCGGGCTGGGGGGGCAGACATCCGTCTATCCACCTGCACAGGACTGACACGATGCTAGCTACCTGTCACCAACGAGCAGAACCTGTTACCGAACTCTTTAAAAGCCTTCCTCACTTGAGAGGTCTGATGCACAGGGCAGGTATCAACTGACACTTTGGAAAAGTGTAGGAATTTCATTGATGCTGCCTTAGTGATGTGCTTTAGCCCTTGCTGTCTCCTTCTTCATGAATGACCTTCAAGACTGCAACTCACGAGAAACTAGACATCCACCAACTGTTGATGGATTTGTAGTTACAGAACTACCAGATGTTGTGACCAGATGGTTTACTGTTTATAGTACCGTGCAAAGGTCTTAGGCAAAAAGAAAACTATTTAAAACTATTTATCTGGGTACTAAGTGTATATTTGTTCAGGAAAAAAGACACAGTGATGCATTAGAATATAAGCAAATGAACGCAACAAAAAAAATAACACTAATTTCTTCTGTTCTCCAAAAAGTTACTGATATGATGTTGGACAGCTAGAAGAACATCACTTTGGTTCACAAACCTCTCCTCAGGGGCACCTCAGCTAAACTTTATTATATTAGTAACTTTCCCACTCTATCCCGAAGACATATAAAACAGAGATACCCACGTAGATGCATAACACGCAGGAAGATATGTGTGCAGATTTGTGTGTGCATATACTGTGTCAAAGAAAGCTTTCAGACGTATGTAATAAACAGTTTGTTAAAAGATCAGGTGACAGGGCACACACCTGTTTTGTGACTGGCCTGCTCCAGGTGAACTGTTTTATTGGACAGCCAGAACATCCTGTATTGATCCTTGAAGACCCTGCCCCTCCCTTTAAGACCTGCAATGATTTAAAGCCCCTCCCTTTAAGACCTGCAATGATTTAAATGAAATAATTGCCAGGTAGAAGCAGCCACAGCAGAAGAGAAGTGGGGCATGAATAACATCTACGTTCCTTTAAGTCCCTCACTTAAAGTACGGTCACAATTCATCTTTCTATTAGTCACCTTATGATCTGTTTCATGTGTTTTTCATTCAGTGAGTTCTAAGAAAACAGGAGATGCGTCTCCCTGGCACGCTGGCTGACGTTTCCCAAAACACTCAGCGTCTAAGATCAAGGCTTTCCATTGAAGATCACGCCTGTGACGACATTCCAGCCGAACTTGAAGAAGAAAAGCAGTTTCGAAAAGATAGGGGCTGTAAGGGTTCCATTTTTTTGCACCAGAACAAACAATCCAGGCAATTAAAAAATGCGGGGGAAAAAAAGATTCAGTCAAGCATTTTTCATTGCTGAAATGAAGAAAAATTAAAACCTAATCAAAATGGCTTTTGTTCCGCCTCATAAAAATTTATTTTGCGCTTGCTTAAGGCTAACTGGTGGGGATGAAGGGAAACCTTTTCTTTTTTTTTTTTTGATCTGACGATTTACAAGAAATTCCTCCTATGGGCGAAGCTCCCTCTGCTTCTTTGACTGTCAGTACAATAGGTGCAGAACCAACTTAATAAACAGCAGAGCTCTGCAGAGCCCGAATGGAAGATCACATGGAGCATTCATACGTTTCAAAGTTCATACAGGGTGCAGGAAAAGACCATGATTGGTTTTTGTTTCAATCAATATTTAATCACTTCACTTCCACGGTATTAAACATTTGTCCTTTGCATTAACTATCTGTTATTTTTTGGCATTATTTGTTGCTTAATTATTCCACATATGTTTTGAAAAAGAAAACAGGACAGCTAGAAATTAGAGGTGAAAACTGTAATGAATGATCAACTCTTTAAAAAAAAAAAAAAAAATGCAATAGATAAATTACTTTTTAATAAATTGTGGAATTCACCTATTGTCTCACACCTCCAGGGTGTGGGTCTTATCTTACATCCAGTTTGGGGCCACATTGCTTCACAGACATCCCAGAATAGTCTCTGGATCATTATGACTGACGGGAGCTGCTATTATAAATTGTACTGCAGCACCATTACATTACATGTGATATCTGAGCCTCAGATGCTACATAGTAAGTGACATCTGTGTGTTAATGATTCATGTCACGGGCATAGATTTGGGTATGGATGGTAGGAACTTGCACCTATTAGTTTGTTTCGGGGCTAATTTGGTCCCTAGAGTACAAATCCATACCAAGATTTCGTTTCAACCAACCAGTTGAGTACTCTGTGACTGTGAATCTCTTTACTCAGCTGGTTGGTTGAAACAAAATCTTGGTATGGATTTGTACTCTCTGGACCTGGAATGCCTACCTCCGGTCCCTAGCAATGTAGAAACCAAACCTACACACTTTCATGTACCAACACTGGCCTGGAGAGCGAGACAGTAACAAAAAGCATCCGGACACACATGTCACTGATTGTTCAACAAGGAGGTTCTATCGACAGACCCCAAACCTAATGAGGCTTGAAAGCAGCGCAGAGCTCCAGCCTGGAAATGGGGTAAAGAATGAAAGGAAGATCTCCAGAGTGGCTTCCTCTCTCTAGAACCTCCAGCAGATAGGGTGGGGAATCAGCTGTTCGGGGGCCCGAGCGGCGCACGGTCACATTCCTTTGCGTTATTCCAACCCGGCCCATAAAATCCGCCCACCAAAGAAAGGAGACACTTACTGAAAGATGTGTGGAGAAACTTCCACGGGGGGGGGGGGGGGGGGGGGGGGGGGTGCTGCGCTAAATTAATGCCCTGCAGCTAGAAAAAGAGGAAAAAAAAAAAAACATTTGGGGAAGGTGGTTTGGGTCGAACGTAAACTCTTCACAATAGCAACATCTCCCCCCTGGCAGCTATAAAGAGGTGGCGCACCTACATCATCCCTGGGAGGGGTTTGGGCGTGGCGGGGAGCAGAGACAGCGCTCTCTGCGGTCTTTTATCAAAGGATGTGTCTGAGGGCGTAACGATGGTTAGCCTCTCCCCAGCTGCCAGCTAAGGCCCACACTGGAGCTGACAGCCATCTCAAGCAACCCCCCCCCCCGCCGCCAAAACCTCCACGTGCCTCAGTAGGGGTGGGGCAGGTTTGCCTCGGGGCTGAGAGGGGGCAGTTAGGGCAAGACCAGAAGCATTAATCACCAGATGAAGCAGATAGAAGGTACCTCCCCCCACAGCCAATCAAGCCTCACTCCCCTGAGGGGGGGGGGGTGCTCAGCGCCCCCTGTTGGCTAGCACGCATGGTGTGCGGGGGGGGCACATTAGGAAGGTGTGTCTGCATTCTTTCAGCATGAAAGTGGCAGCCAGTCCACGCCCGGATTCTCAGAACCCAGGAAGCGGTGGGCAGGATGCCTCGTCAGCGCGGACGCAGAGAGCCCGAAGGCATCGGCCCCCGAAGATGTGATCCGATAGAGGTTCGGAAGGTGCCAGGAAGCCCTGGAAGTTACTGGTCACTGAAGCAGTAAATCACTTTCCATCCAGGAAAGTGAAAAGAAATGTAATATACATTGCTAAGGATTTATACTTAGGCAATACATACAAAACATTAGATTACTAGATACACATTGAAAACTTAAATGCACATATGTTTATAATAATCATATAATTGTTAATTTATCCCACAACCTCACCACTAACCCAGAAACCCCAAGAAAAACCACTAAGTATGACATAAAGAGTTAAAAGGGTTCCCAGCTGGCAGATAAACCCTAACCATAACCCCAGATAAGCGGCAGAGGATGAATGGATGAAAGAATGAATGAATGAATGAATGAATGAATAAATGAAATACTCATTTTTGTAAGAAATTGAGCTTCCCTGACCAATATGCACAAGAATAAACAGGCAATATTACATACCAGAGAGAAAAATTGAAATCGGTGAATAAACTTACTTTAAAGTGGCCCCACCTCCTTGGTTATTGCCAGTGTGAAAGGCAGCTTTGATAAATGGTGATGCTGCCGATTCTAAATATATTTCCAATTTTGATTCCGCAGCCGCCTCGGCCTTCAGCCGACAGCCCACTTCTGTGAGAGAACGATGCCAGTCACACCTGTACCCCTGGCCAAAATAAAGGGGAACTCCACCAGTGACACTACTGCCACCACATGTACTGGTTCGACTTGGTTGCGGTTGGGGATTTACCCCCCGCCCACGGCGGCACCAGGGAACTCCCCCAACCGTAAAAAATTATCAGAGAAATACCAGCACAGATTTATCTATTTATTTACTTTGAAACTCCAGAGTGCCGATTAGCAGCTATGAAGGAGGTAGAGCTGAGGAGCTCTGGTGGAGGACGTGGACATTTCCCACGGGAAACACCGCACCGTTTCCAGCTTATTTAGGAAGTGACATAAAAATTTCAGTGCCGCATCGTGGGTCATACGGAGGTTGCTGGAGATTCCTGTGATTGAACATCTGCTCTAAGGCACCGTGAAAGCTCACGGCCAGATGTGCAAATGAGAAGGATCGAGCTGATCCATGGCTTCATCAGATCCTCGCTGCTAAAAACCTGCTCGGCGTCACTGCGGGTCGATGGCGGAGGAGAGAGTTTGATACTTGAGGGGGGAGGGGGGCGAGCGGCTGAGAGACCAACATCTCTGCACCTGCGGTCAGAAGATCACTGGTTGAGCCCCGACTGCTGCCCAACAGTCACATGCCGCTGGGCCCTCGAGCAAGGCCCTTACCCCCCAGCTCCAGGGGCGCTGCACGCTAGCTGATCCTGTGCTGCCACCCACCACC